>JBCNJP010001096.1:0-30000 GCA_039602395.1 Deinandra increscens subsp. villosa | reverse complement strand
CAAAAGAATCAAAATTTTATTGATTTGAAGCATATAGCAAAAGATGAGTACCTTCCAGTTACGACATCTCTGGGACCAGCTCGACTAACTTCATCTAAAACCATGTTTGAACAAATCATGGTTCCAATGATATTTCCTCCAGCCCAAGTATACCAAATCAAATCATTCATTTGACCATCTCCACTTTCACTCAACATTTAAGGAGTTAATTAGCATCCTAAACCAACATTAGAATCTTTAGAAAGCAAAACTTGTGGTCATTAGCTAACTTGACAAATGAATCCAGTTACCAAAATCACTCCAGTGCTCATCATGATCACAATATATCTCCCAAAATGCAGAGCAATCTATACTCGCATGTTGAAAATCAGCTCCAAGAAATTGTAAAAGGCAAAGTCTTCAATCAATAGCAACATAAATGACAACCTGTTCTTATTTGGTTGAAGTGGGTTATTTTATCTATTTCATTATATGGGTCAGAGTGTTGCAGATTTCAACAAAAAATACTTTAGAATCGTTAACAAACAAAAAAACCCTTACTTTTTAGTAGTGCTTAGGCTGGAGTGGGTTGGATTTGTTGGCTCCTAACTGAAAATACTAAGCCTCGATGAAATCATGGTGAGTTAAACAAAGTGGTAATTAGCAAGAACTAAACATTGCAATTCTCCTCAAATTCATATGACCATTAGGTTCTTGAGTCATATACTACCTACCTTGATGATATTCAAATTTGCAGTGTCAAGAACCATACATACCATATAGTATTCATAGTAAATATCTGAAGCATCAACCATCATACATAGCAATTAGTAACACTTAGTCAAGAACAATTGATCATTAACTTTTAGAAGAACACAACGGCAAACTTTACAATTAAACACCAATATCCTATGTCACTTTAAAGGTACATCTGATGTGCTTTCCAAATTACATCAAAGAGAATAAACCATTAAAAAAACATGAAAACTAAAGCACAATTGATATAAAGGACCATTTTAAAGGTCATTCTTTTATGACATAATATATGTAAATCTAGTATGCTTGAATAGAGAGTGAAACTTTTTCGTGAAATCTTACCCGATCAATGCGTAAACTCTTGCTCCTTTATTTTTTTAATTGATTTCCCCTCTGTATATACTCTTTCTTCTTCAATCGTTGTTTTTGCATCTCGCTTGATATATTTATTAATCAGAATCATAAACATCCAATTTAACAAAAAATATTAGGGTAAAGAATTCTAACATGCAATATAATTTGGGGGTTCTTCTAGGGGTTGATCCGGATCAAGATCTAAAAGCATGTGTTTGAGAATCAGTTGGTGTACGAAAGAAAGGGTAAAGCGAACGGAAATCAGGGATGGTGTACACGTGTAAAGGAGCCGATCTTAAAAAGATTCAAAAAAGAGTACCGGCTTCACATATGCATAAAACATTCATAAAGAGATTGTACGTGAGGCATTAAATGTTGTAAACTGTGCATTGAAGTTGCACATTGTGCATCAATGGAGGTATAATAGTTTGATAAATATAGTATATATATATAATATATAATACTTCCGTATCGGTTCTTCATATAGAGTTTGTTCCAACAACTTTTGTTTAGAAATTCCTCCTCCAATGCAATTTACAATGCCGTTAAAAAAATTATATTATAATAACAAATCATATACATGTATATGTAAGGTAGTAATAATAAATATAAGGAAAATTGAATTTAAATAATCTCATGTTTTGCCTATTGACAAATAATAATCCGTCTTTTAACATTGGCAACTAGCACTCCCACGTTCACACTTATTTATTTTCACTGGTCCCTCCGTTAAAAAAGTTAACTCCGTTAACTTTTTCCTCCAAATTTTTTCAACCCCAATCTTTGATCCACCATAACTTCTTCAATTCTTGATGAAAATTCAATCCGTAAGTTGCTATGAACTCGTGACGAAAAACCGAACAAAACTAGATCCATATTGCCTAGGTTTTAAATAGATTATAATTATGAACATGTTCTTCATGAAGCTTCAACAATGGTGGGTTGATCAATTATCAATGGTTTTCAAAATTGATTTCACTAACACATTTGTGATCATAAACCGAATCTATAGCAACAAGAATCATCGAAAACCATTGAGAATTGATCAATCTACCATTGTTGAAGCTTCATGAAAACCATGAAGTTGTGAAATTTGAATTCCAATCAAAACTCCATGAAAATAAATTTCGTAACTTGCTATAGACTCGTGAGAACATGTCAAATCTGCTGGAATCGATCAATATCACAAACACAATGGATTTGATTCTCAAATTTTTATTCAAAGTCATGAAAAAGTCATAACTTTGATGCTTTTGTTCATCATCATAACCTATTTAAAATCTAGGCAATATGGATCTAGTCTTGTTCGGTTTTTCGTCACGAGTTCATAGCAACTTACGGATTGAATTTTCATCAAGAATTGAAGAAGTTATGGTGGATCAAAAATTGGGGTTGAGAAAAGTTTGGTGAAAAAGTTAATGGAGTTAATTTTTTTTAACGGAGGGACCAGTGAAAACAAATAAGTGTAAATGTGGGACTGCTAGTTGCCAATGTTAAAAGTCGGATTATTATTTACCAATAGTCAAAACATAGAATTATTTAAATCCAATTTTTCTAAATATAATAACTAGTAAATAAATTAAGTATACAGAATAAAAAAATAATAATAATAACATAGAATGAAAACTTTTGGACCGGTCCCCTACTCCCCTTCATGTTCTTCTTTTAATAAAACCTCATAACTCTTTTTTTTCTTTTTATTTTCTTTTAATGATTAAATTACAATTCAAAATAAGATAAGGAAAGGATTTTCAAAATCAATCCAAATCCCTACATCAAATACATACCGTAAATATTTTTTTGCACACAAAGCGGAGGTTAAGAATGAGGCGGCGCACACCTCAATACCTAACAGTTGATCGATTAGAAACAGTTATCGCTCCTTCCTGCTCCTATTCTCACAATCAATCAGGTATGTTTATTTCTTCCGTTCAATTTATATACATATAATATGTTCGTGTGTTATACTCATACAATCAGAATTAGCTATACATTAATGCTCACTAAAAACATTATTAAGCTTAAGTTATACCTAAAATGCTAAGGCTATGTGTAGCGATAACCCCCTCCCTTTGGAGGTTATACGTGTTGGGGAACAATTAGTATGCAAGAACTCAAACCACCGATGAAGAAGAAAACAAACTTTATTTAAGTTTCGTAACTCTAAATTCACTCGTACATTAAACCTTGAATACATCCATGTATATATAGGGCTAGAAAAGCAATCCTAGTTTAATTCTAATCTATCTAAAACAACTCAATTAATCGACTTACGAAACATTCAAAATTAAACAAAACAATTAAATAATATAAACTATTAACTAGACAGAATTTTGATCTCCACCAAAGCCTCCCCATGAGATTGACCTAGCCACCCTGGTATCTTTATCTTGAATAGGATTAGTACGTACATTCACCCCCTCTAATCTTGTTCAGTTCCACCCAGTCTTTTAAACCAAGCATGTCTCTCACTTCTTCAAATTTGATCCTCGGTAATGCCTTTGTTAATGGATCAGCCTTTTGTAGCTCACCACTCACATGCTCCACACGAACTCACCTCTTTCAATACATCCACGGATAAAGTGAAATCTTGTATTGATATGTTTGCTACGACCGTGAAATACCAGATTTTCATAAGATCAATCGATGACCGGTTGTCCACTCGTAGTAACACCGACTTTTCTTCCGTCCTTGTTATTTCACCCAAGATTCCCTTAAGCCATAAGGCTTGACAAGCCGTTGCCGTGGCCGCCATAAGCTCCGCTTCGCATGACGATAGAGCTACCGTTTTTGCTTTTGGGAATTCCATGAGATAATCGAGTTTCCATAGTAGAAAACCATACCTGTTGTTAGGGGTCGATTTCAGGATGCTCACAGAAAAGATACATAAGATCAGGAATCTCACCACGGTTTGGGAATCCCGTCCAGTCAGGTATCCTGAATATTTATTATCGACTAACCTTTATTTTTGCCATGTGTTTTATTTGTTTTCAGGAACGTTAAAGAATTTAACCACCTCCTGAAGACTCGGCCTTAACTAACTTGTACGTGGTAGAGTGGGACGAACCTCCTTCAACGGTCATAGAGAAAGTGGGGAGTAGACATCTCGAGAATCCCGGATAGTTAGTTAGTAGTTAGTTTGTTATATAAACGAGGACTCGATCAATAGGAACACACACAACACTCGGTACAATTCGATTACCACTGAAAACATTGTAACACTTAGCTTTGATCGATCAAACCTCCAACCCCTTGTACCAATTTATTGGAATATCAATAAAATTGACTAGGAGGCGGCTATTCGGTCGGCTCCCGAGGTTTTTATCCAGGATTCCTAGAGGCAACTCGAAGGATTCTGGAGTTTTCCTCGCTAAATCCTTGTGTCATCATCCTAGCTTGGATTATTTGCTCATTTGATCATTAAGCACACTACCTCACAATCTAAGTTTGGAATACAGGATTCCTAAGTGAATTTTTGACCAAAACAGTTTGGCGCCCACCGTGGGGCAAGTGGTGCTTAATCTTACCAAAATCCCATATCTCATTCACTTCATTTGATCTCCAATCTCAAAAATGTCAAACCCGCAAAAAACTGTTTCGGTTTCTGCCTCGTCCTCCATTCCTCCTCTTCCTTCCTTTCCAGGAAGCCAGAAGAAGACTAATGACCGTCAGAAGAAAGTGGACGAGCAGCCGAGAAAAACTGACTATCCTGTCTTCACAGGATCCCAGGTCCAATCTGTTGATCCTGTTATTACTAACAATGATTTGTTTTCCTTGATTAAGCAGGTGAAGAATCAAATGGATCAGCAAGAAAAAACCAATCAAACGGTGATGAAGGAAATTGAAGAGCTTAAGAAGTCTAAGAAACCTGTGGAAGAACAAAGTCCTCTATTTCCCAGGCACCTTGACTTCAATGCTTCAGGATCCTCAGATCCGTCTCGCTACAATTACAAATCAGCATCAGGCTTCACTACAGCCCCTACAATAACTTCTCAGGCCGCTGGATATGCTGAAAGTACTGCTGGATTCTCAGGAGCTGTCCCACCAGAATCCTCACAGTCACGCTACAAGAGTCCTTGGATTCCACCACTGTTGGGAACCTCAGCCTCGCTGTCTCAAGGATATCCTTTTTCTGTTGGGAATCCAAGCCAGAATCCCCAAGGATATCAATACTCTAACCCTTCTGTTTCTGTAGGGATCTTCAAGACTAGCTCCTCAGAAATGCATGATGGTGACGTCATCCCCATGCAAACAGCAGCTACTACAGAGCCGAGCATCCCAGCGGGCTATGGATATAATCCCAGGATCCCAGTCCAGAATCCTGGCCCAGGTAATGTGTTCAATTCAATTCCTATCGTTTCTAACCAGGGTGCTCCTTACGATGCAGGTATTCATCCAAGTATCGCTAGGGAGCTCCAGAAGTTGAAGGAAATGATATCAAATGTTCCGGGGATCCTGAAACCTATTCCTGAGGTTCCTTTGGAAAGCCACAAGATCTCTAGATTTACTTGGCCAATATCCCAAGTGGAGATCCCGAAACGCTTCCAAACTCCAAGTATGAAGCTTTACGATGGAACCACGGATCCCGAAGAACACGTAGCACATTACCGGGAGCGTATGGAGATCAACCCTATTCCGACAGAAATCAAAGAAGCCTGTCTATGCAAAGGCTTCGGATCAACCTTAACGGGACCAGCCATGAAATGGCTATTGAGCATTCCTCCTAACACTATTACATCATTTTCTCATTTAGTTAACCTGTTTAACAATCAATTTTCTTGTAGCAGGACCTTTGAGAAGCTCACAGGTGACCTGTACCGAATAATTCAGAAGCCAGATGAGCCTCTCAGGGAATACATTGCCAGATTCGGACGAGAATCTCTTGAGATTCCTAATCTGGATATGGCAGCAGCAGTGGAAGCCTTTAAAATGGGGCTCTCCAAAGATTCACGTTTTTATGATGACCTTGTCATGGCTCCTTGTAGGAACCTTGACGAAGTACGCAGTAGAGCCTTGAGATTTATCCGTTTGGAAGATGACAAGAGGATCCACCAAAGATTGGAGGTGCCTAAATATGATCCCAACAGCAAGAAGGCGGAATCCCCCGGGAAGCCGTATAGATCTCGTCCATACTCCAAACCGGAAAATCACAAAGTCAATGCTGTTGACCAAGACGATGATGATGAGGAGTATCCCAAGGTATCTGAATACTGTTTTTCTGTTGACATTGGTGGTTTGATGTGTGCTATGCAGGATCTAGGTGAAAAAGCAAGATGGCCCAGGAAGGATACCAAGCAAGGATCCTGGAAAGACAAGACCAAGTGGTGTGCCTTCCATGAAGATTTTGGCCACCTAACTGACGAATGTATAGCACTCCGAAAGGAAATCAGCTATCTACTCAGCAAGGGGCATCTTAAAGAGTTGATAGGCAGAAAGAAGGTCAAGACTCAGGAAGCCGATAAGGTGCCTCAGAGAGCAGCTTCTCCGCCACAGGATGCCCAGATAATCAACTTCATCTCAGGAGGCTCAGACATCTGCGGCACTTCGTATTCCTCAGCCAAGAAGCATGCTAAGGAGTCCAAATCTGAACAGGGTGACAGACCTGTCCGGACATCCACCCTGACTCAGGACAAACTTATATCTTTTGATGAGAGTGACCGTTCTCATGTTCAGGATCCTCATCATGATAGTCTTGTGGTTACTTTATATATTGCTAACCATTTTGTTCGCAGGATCCTGATTGATAATGGAAGCTCAGTAAACATAATCCGTCTTGATGTGCTAAAAAAGATGGGGATCCCAGAAACTGAAATAGTTGCAAGATCCTCAGTCCTGGTTGGCTTCAGCGGTGAAACTAAAAGCACCGTTGGGGATATCAGGCTGCCGGTATATATAGAGGGGGTAAACTCTATGCAAAAATTCTGTGTTATAGATTCTCTCTCTTGTTGCAATATTATTCTTGGCAGGCCTTGGATCCACGAGATGAAGGCAGTCCCTTCAACCTATCACCAGTGTATCAAGCTTCCTACACCCTGGGGAGTTGTAAGAATTGAAAGTGATCAGCAGGAAGCCAAGAACTGTTACTCAACTTCGATGAAGAACACAACTAAGGTGACGAAGGGATAGCAATTACAGAAAAAGGCACCTGAGGTGCAGGAGGACAGGGAGCTGGAAGTCAAAGAAGTGCCTCTAGACCCTGGGAATCCTGAAATCAAGGTGCTCGTGGGAACAAGCATCCAAACCAATGTTGAGCAGGAATTATTCCAGCTTCTCAAAGCTAGAACTTCAACTTTCGCCTGGAGGCATGAAGACATGACAGGTATCCCTAAACATGTAATTACTCATAAACTTGGTTTAGACCCTTCTTTCAGGCCTATACAGCAAAAAAGGAGGAAGTTCGCTCCAGAGAAGAATGTAATCATACAAGAGGAAGTCGACAAGCTTCTCAAAACAAAGATGATCAGAGAAGTCAAATATCCTAGGTGGCTAGCAAATGTGGTGGTGGTTCAGAAGAAGAATGGAAAGTGGAGAGTTTGTGTTGATTACACAGACTTGAACAAAGCATGTCCTAAGGATCCATTTCCACTTCCACATATTGATGCTATGGTGGATGCTACGGCTGGTCACGAGATACTCACCTTCATGGATGCTTCAGCAGGTGTAGAGGCTAGATTATGAGGCTTGTAATATTAAATAGTTTGGGCTGGGCTTAGTGGGTTTCATTAGATTAGTAGGCTAGTTTTATTATTATGTTTAGGCTAGTTTACTATTGGATATGGGCATGGGCTTGGGTTTATGATTAGGGTTTAAGAGCCCAATAGTAAACTCATGGGATGGCTATATAAACCCCATGAGTTTACTATTCAAAGAGGGCTTGATTACGATTTCTAGAGAGAGAAGAGGGTTTACGATTACGGTTTTGTACCCGACAAGTTTACTTGTGTGCAAAGTTCAAGTGTTTATTTGTTTAATCATCGTATTCTTCGGGTTTCTTCTCTTCTCTATCTTGAATCAATCATAAACGAGGATTCCGCACTCGTTGGTGATATCAATATCGTGTTTTGGTAGATTTTCCGGACCTACAATTGGTATCAGAGCCAAGAATCACAGATTCGAGGTTCTCACGGTATTGGATTCAAGCTTTTTTCAAAAAAAAAAATTTGAAGATTTGAAGATTTGAAGATTTGAAGATTTGAAGATTTGAAGATTTGAAGATTTGAAGATTTGAAGATTTGAAGATTTGAAGGTTTGAAGGTTTACTATCGGAGTTTACTATCGGAGTTTACTATCGGAGTTTACTATTGGAGTTTACTATTGGAGTCTACGACCCGGAAGCGTGTTTGCGATTCCCACTGTGTTTACGATTGGGTTTACGACTCGGGGGTGTTTACGATCGGAAACAACGTTTACGATCGGAAACTAGTTTGCGACAAAAAGTCACTATTTCACACTTTCACGGAAACGGACGTAACTTTTGACTCGTTTGGAGTTAGAAGCTCATTTTTTATCATGACGTTCGTGACAACAAGCCCCAAAATTACCCCCGACTAACGTCCAGGGGAGCTCGTTTGGACCCCCAAATTGCACTCCGAAGGGATCCGTTTTTCAGTTTTAAGGTTTTGACACTATTCTTTGAATAGTACATTTGCCGTTTTTGCCGATTCTTCAAAATCTTCAAAGGCTGCATATCTAAAGAAAGAAAATGAGTTCAGTGGTTGAAGAAAAGGATATAGTTGAGGACAAAGATGATTTCACAGATGAAGTTGACAAAACTGAGATATGCCCCAATCCCACTTGTGCTCGTATAATTCTTGGACTTAGGCAAATTTGTAAAAATTATTGTTAAGGCTGATAATCCGGGATCCTGGCCGGAAGCTCAAATGGTTCAATATCCTTACGCAAGTTCAGGATCCTGGCAGGTTCGAGCATCCTGAATTACAGTTATCAACTAACCCGTTTGTTTTTCCCATGTGTCTTATTAATTGCATGGTCAAAGAAACGTGTAGACAAGCCTAAAGACTCGGACAAATGATATAGAACGTGGACTAAGTGGTCCACAACGTTCATATTGGCTTAATTGGGAGAATCCCTAAAATATAGGACAGTTGGTTATATTATTTCAGGATGCTCGCCAGAAGCTCAAAGGATCCTGAACTACAGTTATCAATTAACCGTTACAATTGTCCACGTGTCTTAATTGATTGCAGGTATTAAGGGACGTGTAAATGATGGCTAAAGACTCAGTCAAGGCTTTATGGGACGTGTTGTAACTGACTCCAACGTTCACAAAGACTTGAAGACTCAATCCCTAGTTTTTAGCCTAGTTAGTTAATGCATTTTTGACTATTTAAACGAGCTCTAGGTCATTCATTCAAGAGGACACACACACAACACACGATACTCGCTATCAAAACTCTCTGTAACACTTAGAATACGAGCTCATTTCACTTGTACCAAATACTTTCATCATATAAAAGTTTTCGGAGGCAGGTACTTTGAACCGGCCCCCGAGGTTTTTTGCTAGGCTCCTTGAGGATACTCAAGGATTCCTGGATTTTCCCTCGTTACATCCTCGTGTCAATCTTCAAATTTACATTTTCATCTTTGTTTACATCAAACACGCTACCTCACTTACAAAGTTTGATCAACTAATTGCTTAGGCAGTTTTTGACCAAAACAATTTGGCGCCCACCGTGGGGCGAACGGTGTTTGAATTCGATTAACAGCCTTGATCTTCTTCCCCTAACTGATTCTCGAAAATGTCGACCCAACCAAAATTTACTTCAAAATCCATTCCATCCTCTAAGCCCACCGTCAGTACTGGTCTTCCCCCAATGTTGAAGAAAGTGACTGATACCGACGCTAAAAGAATGGAATATCCTACTTTCACCGGATCTCAAGGAACCTTGATGAAGTCAGAACAAGGGAACTAAGGTTCATCAGGTTGGAAGACGATAAGAAGTTCCAGAAAAGAGGTGAAGAAACGTCGGGCAGAAGGACAAGCTCTCCCAGAAAACAACAAAGAAACAAACCCTATTATCGTAATGATAATCTAAGGGTCAACGAAGTTGAAGAGGAAGACGACGAAGAAAACTTCCTAAAGGTATCTGATTATTGCTTTTCAGTTGACATGAGTGGTTTGTTATGTGCCTTGCAGGATCTAGGTGATAAAGCCAGATGGCCAAGAAAATCAGAGAAACAAAGATCATGGAAAGATAAGTCTAAATGGTGTGCCTACCATGAAGACTTTGGGCACCTAACAGATGATTGCATAGCCCTTCGAAAAGAGATCAGTTACCTGCTCAGCAAGGGGCATCTCAAAGAACTATTCGGCAGAAAGAAAAGTAAAACTCAAGAAGCTCCCGAGCAGCCCAAAAGAGCTCAGTCGCCACCAGCAGATGCTAAAGTAATCAACTTCATCTCGGGAGGATCCGACATATGCGGAACTTCTTTCTCATCGGCAAAGAGGCATGCTAAGGAGGCCAAGATGGATCAAGGCAGTCGTCTAAAGAAGAACGCAATATTGACTGAAGACAGAGTCATCTCTTTCGACGAAACTGATAAGCTGGACATCCAGGATCCTCACCACGACAGTCTGGTAATTACGTTATGTATTGCTAACCATTATGTTCGCAGGATCCTGATAGACAACGGCAGTTCAGTCAACATCATTCAATTGGACGTGCTTAAAAAGATGAGCATTCCAGAAGAAGAAATAATTCCAAGATCCTCGGTATTAGTAGGATTCAGTGGAGAAACCAAGCATACGGTTGGAGACATCAGACTTCCCGTCTACATTGAAGGAGTCAACTCCATGCAGAAATTCTGCGTTATTGACTCTCTTCCTTGTTGCAACGTAATCTTGGGAAGGCCATGGATCCATGACATGAAAGCGGTCCCATCTACCTATCATCAATGTGTGAAGCTTCCCACACCTTGGGGAGTTGTAAGGATACTAAGTGATCAACAAGAAGCCAAAGACTGCTATACTTCTGCCATGAAGAATACCATCAAGTCCAAGCCAGCATAGCAATTAAAGAAACCAGCACGAAGAATTCAGATGACAAAGGAACTGGAAATCAAGGAAGTCCAACTTAATCCTGAAGATCCTGAAATCAAAGTGCTGGTAGGAACCAATATCCCTGAAGATACTGAGGAGCAGCTCGTGAACCTGTTGAAATCCAGAATCACAACATTTGCATGGAAACATGAAGACGTGACAGGTATATCTAAAGATATTATTACTCATAAACTTGGTATAGATGAATCTTTCAGGCCAATACATCAAAAAAGAAGAAAGTTTGCTCCTGAGAGAAACGTCATAATCCAAGAAGAAGTTGACAGGCTGCTCAAGTCAAAAATGATTAGAGAGGTTAAATATCCTCGATGGCTGGCTAATGTGGTGGTAGTCCAGAAGAAAAATGGTAAGTGGAGGGTGTGTGTAGATTACACAGATCTAAACAAGGCCTGTCCAAAAGACCCGTTCCCTCTACCACACATTGACTCTATGGTGGATGCAACTGCTGGGCATGAAATGCTAACTTTTATGGATGCATCTTCGGGCTTTCAACAAATTCAAATGGAACCATCGGATCAGGAAGACACAGCCTTCATGACACCCACAGGTATTTATTGTTATATTGCAATGCCTTTTGGTTTACGAAATGCAGGTGCCACATACCAAAGGCTAGTCAACATGATGTTTAAAGACAAACTGGGGGACACCATGGACGTATACATAGATGATATGGTGGTGAAATCGAAAAAAGAAAAGGATCATCCTAGAGATCTTGAAGCTGCTTTTGATATATTGGACCAGTTCAACATGAAATTAAATCCTTCCAAGTGCCATTTTGGAGTAAGGGCCGGCAAGTTCCTGGGCTTCATGGTTACTGAAAGAGGATTTGAGGCCAGCCCTGAGCAGATCCAAGCAATCATAAATTTGAAATCTCCAACGAATGTCAAGGAAGTTCAAAGATTAACTGGAAGAGTAACAGCACTTAACAGATTCATATCAAGATCATCAGAGAAGAGCAAAGAATTTTATGACATATTGAAGAAGAACAAAAAGTTCGAATGGGGTGAAAAGCATGAAGCAGCTCTGAGCTCTTTAAAAGAATATTTGTCATCTGCTCCGCTTCTAATGCAACTGGTCAAGGACGAACCATTATCTCTCTACCTAGCAGTTTCAGGCAGCTCAGTAAGCGCTGTACTCGTGAAAGATCATGAGGGACAACAGCATCCGGTATACTATGTAAGTAAAACATTACTAGACGCCGAAACCAGGTATTCTTATTTAGAAAAATTGATTTTAGCTCTCGTAATGGCTTCTCAAAAATTTAGACATTACTTTGAAACCCATGTTATTTATGTAAAAACTAACTATCCTATTAAGTGTGTCTTAAGAAAGCCAGAAATGTCCGGAAGAATGGCGAAATGGGCGGTTAAATTAAGTGCCTATGAAATCATATATGAACCAAGAACAGCAATCAAGTCACAAGCACTTGCAGACTTTGTGGCTGATTTCAGCAGCGACATACTGCCAGAGGTTGAACTTGAGGTCAAGCAGCTCGAAGAAGCTTCAGGCAGTTGGATCTTGTACACGGACGGAGCATCTAACGTTAGAGGAACAGGATTGGGTGCGCTACTGAAATCGCCACAGGGGGACATTATTCCTCTATCTATCCATTGTGAATTTAAGGCTACTAATAATGAAGCCGAATATGAAGCTTTAATTGCAGGATTACAACTCGCTAAAGATATGGGTATCCAACACATTCAAGTTTTTATTGATTATTTGTTATTAACTAACCAGTTTAATGGATCCTATGCAGTAAAAGGCGAAAGGTTAACCAAATATCTAGACCTCGTAAAACAATTAGCATTATCTTTTGAAAATTGCAGCATATCACAGGTGCCTAGAGAAGAAAACGCAGAAGCTGATGCTTTGGCAAATTTAGCATCATCACTAAGGATCCCAGAAGGTGTTAAGATTCGCATAACTCACATCCTGACACCAGCAATCGAAGAACAGGAAGTTAATGACATCACAGCAGATAAAGATCCGGATATGGTAGATTCTCAGGATCCTCAGAAATCCTGGACAGACCCTATCAGAAGATTTATTCAAGAAGGAGAAGTCCCCAAAAACGAGAATCCCAGGCTCTTTCGAACAAAGGTAATCCCATATTCTATAATAAATGGTATCTTATACAAGAAATCTCTTGGAGGACCATACTTGAGATGCCTCGAGCAGCCTGAGGCACTTGCAGTACTCCAGGATATTCACGAAGGGGATTGTGGCAACCACACTGGGGGCAGATCACTATTTTCTAAAGTATTGAGAACAGGATACTACTGGCCTACTATGAAGAAGGATGCAATGGCCTTCGTTCAGAAGTGTGATGCATGCCAGCGGCACGGTAACATCCTTCATCAGCCTGCCGAGCCGCTCCATTCGATATCATCTCCATGACCGTTCATGAAGTAGGGCATGGATATAGTTGGTAAGCTGCCTATAGCACATGGAGGAAAAGTCTTCATGTTGACCATGACGGACTACTTTTCTAAATGGTTGAAGCCGAAGCCTTTGTTCAAGTTAGAGAAAAAGAAGTGATTTCCTTCATTAAAAGGAATATTCTTACAAGATTTGGAATCCCATCAGAAATAGTGTGCGACAATGGATCTCAATTTATAGGTAAAAGGACGACCAGTTTTTGTGAAGCATGGGGCATCAAGATGGTAACTTCGACTCCCATACACCCACAAGCTAATGGCCAAGCAGGATCAAGCAATAAAATCATCATCAATAATCTCAAGAAGAAGCTAGGAGACAAGAAAGGGAAGTGGGCTGAAGAGCTACCTTTTGTATTATGGGCTGATAGAACGACCTCCAAAAATGCTACTGGTCAAACACCATTTTCCTTAGTATTTGGATCCGAAGCTGTGATACCCACTGAAATGGTGATGCCAACTGCAAGAACAAGCTGCCGGAATTTTGAAGCAAACAAGCAAGAGCTCCTTGAAGATCTTGAAACAATCGATGAAATCAGAGACCTCGCAAAATTCAGGATGGCAGCATACCAGCAAAGGATAGCAAAGTCCTACAACAGGAATCTCAGGATCAGAAGATTTCAAGTAGGAGATCTGGTACTCAGGAAAGCTTTTCAAAACACTACCAATCCGGCACATGGGAAACTCGCACCTAAATGGGAAGGACCTTACCTAATAGATTCAGAAGATGGAAAGGGAGCGTACAGGCTAGCTACTGTGGAAGGTGAGTTGCTCCCAAGAGCTTGGAATGCAATTCACTTGAAGTTATATTTTATGTAAGCGCTCTCTAGATCCTCTGAGCATATCAAAAGAATCCTTGTTTAAACTTCGAAAACATCAGGTATGATTTTTATTCTTATTTCAATTTCATATTATTATATTTGTGGAATGATTACTGACTTAGGCATCGGAGGGGTGTTAGCCAAGCTAACACCCACCCCTCACCAAGCCTTGAAGTGTTTTGTAGGTGCTCCGAGCGTCCTACCTTAAGCTAGAGGCTGATCACCTCTTCTAAGTCTAAAGCATTCTGAATGCTGTCAAAAGGTTTAGGAGGTTTTCACCTTCTCGTTCACTAATGGGAATCGCCAGGAGCGCAAGACCCTCGCCAGGAGCGCACGGTGGTGGCCTATGGTTCAAGGTGGTGCGACCAGTCCATCTGAGGGTGGCTGATAATTTCATCACTGTTGGCCATAGAGTGCACTTCAAAATAGGTGGCAGACGTGTCATCTCGAAAAGATTCTAAGGTTTTTGGCATTTTCATGTCAACCAAGGTTTAGGCACTTTCGTGTCTCTCAAGTTTTTGGGCTTGACCCCAGTTGGCTTAGTCCCAAGTATTTTTGAGCTTGTCCTCAGAATAACAAAGGTTTTTAATGTTCTCACATTAACTAAGGTTTAGGCACTTTCGTGTCTCTCAAGTTTTTGGGCTTGACCCCAGTTGGCTTAGACCCAAGACTTATAAAACATTTCGTACCTCAGAAGACAAGGTTGGGCTTGACCCCTGTTTGACTTGTTCCTAAATACTCAAGACTTATTATCAGATTCATCGGAATTTCATCAAGTATATCTTAAGGATTCCTAAGGATCCTCATGGATCCTGGTTATCTCGACAGTTGAACTACTTTTGAACAAGTGACATTGGTACTGCGTATATTGCATATTTTTATTACTAACCAAGTATTGGCTAGCATCATGGTTTGTTAACATTGACAAAGTTTTATGGGCTTTAGAATTTTTAAACTAAGCATCCTGTCGGATCGTCATTCAAACATATTTTTCAAAATAATCAAAAATATACACAACACACCATGATGATCAAAATACTACTAAGTCATATATATGCACGATGTACAAAAAGAGCAATCGACAGGGTTCCGACTGATGTATGGGGAAGACAGCAACTTGGAGTTATTTATGGGGAAATCACATGAGAAGTTGTGTTGCTATCAAATCAGGAGCTAACGAGTCACCTTCGTAATTATTTCAAGAGATGACGTTGAGTTTGAATTTTTACAGCCGTCTTCTTGGTCGACAACTGTTAAAATTCAGGGGTAATTGTTAGGGCTGATAATCCGGGATCCTGGCCGGAAGCTCAAATGGTTCAATATCCTTACGCAAGTTCAGGATCCTGGCAGGTTCGAGCATCCTGAATTACAGTTATCAACTAACCCGTTTGTTTTTCCCATGTGTCTTATTAATTGCATGGTCAAAGAAACGTGTAGACAAGCCTAAAGACTCGGACAAATGATATAGAACGTGGACTAAGTGGTCCACAACGTTCATATTGGCTTAATTGGGAGAATCCCTAAAATATAGGACAGTTGGTTATATTATTTCAGGATGCTCGCCAGAAGCTCAAAGGATCCTGAACTACAGTTATCAATTAACCGTTACAATTGTCCACATGTCTTAATTGATTGCAGGTATTAAGGGACGTGTAAATGATGGCTAAAGACTCGGTCAAGGCTTTATGGGACGTATTGTAACTGACTCCAACGTTCACAAAGACTTGAAGACTCAATCCCTAGTTTTTAGCCTAGTTAGTTAATGCATTTTTGACTATTTAAACGAGCTCTAGGTCATTCATTCAAGAGGACACACACACAACACACGATACACGCTATCAAAACTCTCTGTAACACTTAGAATACGAGCTCATTTCACTTGTACCGAATACTTTCATCATATAAAAGTTTTAGGAGGCAGGTACTTTGAACCGGCCCCCGAGGTTTTTTGCTAGGCTCCTTGAGGATACTCAAGGATTCCTGGATTTTCCCTCGTTACATCCTCGTGTCAATCTTCAAATTTACATTTTCATCTTTGTTTACATCAAACACGCTACCTCACTTACAAAGTTTGATCAACTAATTGCTTAGGCAGTTTTTGACCAAAACAATTATCAGATAGAATTATTTGAGATAAAATGCGAGAGGAGTTCTTTTAAGGGTAAATGGCAAAAGAATGAGGAGAAGGTAAAAGCTCAGAAACGAGACATTGAGAAATATCAGAAGCTAGCAACGGAGAAGACTATCTTATATGATCGGGCTAGGATTGAGATATCTGAGCTTACACAGAAATTAACTGAACTGCAACAAAAATTTGATGAGCTGCAGGTCAAGTATGATTGCAATCAGAAAAGAAATAAGCGAATGCTCGATGCTGGAAAGGAATTGTCACATGCTGTTGTGACTGGTCAAGTTGGGAAAGATAAAACTGGGTTTGGGTCAGAAAAGTCTGATAAGTATATGTCTGCAAACAGCATTATTCCTCCACCGGTTCCCAGAGACATTATAGGAATACTTCTTAGTGAGGATCAAGTTGAACGAACCGAGTCTGATTATAAAGAAGCTGCTCCTCCTATTGATAGTGTCTTGGTTGGAACTACACCATTGACTCAAGAAGAAATTGATAATGAAGCAAACATGACTTATGGTGAAGGGAGAGTAAAGGATATATCAGAAAATGATGCTGAGTGTCAGATTTATAACAGGTGTCATAACTCTAAGTCTGATGATGCTGGGATAGAGTTGAAACCATACCCTAAAATTGAAACCCCATGCTTCAAAGTAATTGACGAAGTCAAAAGGGAAAAGGTGATCTTGACGACACGGCCTGAGGGGAAGATATTTATGACATCTGGATCAATGTTTGACCAAGAACCAGATGTAGGATATGAATTACCATCATTCTCATCCAAGTTCAAGGGAATAACCGATGGAGTGATTAGTGAACCTAAAGTTGAGAGGCCAAAGATCACCATCAAGCATCCGAGTATGAAACCAACAGCTGGAGTGAAGAATGAAAAACTCAAGGGAGTAGCTGTGTCTCCCATTCCTTCAGTTGGATCATGCAGTTGCCATTGTAATTGCAAGAATGGTGCTTTAACGTCAAAGAATCAAGGAAGCACAAAGACAGTAAAGACAGGTTCGACACAGGCTTCGACAAACCAGCAGAAAGTCCAATCTGAAGCTGCAGTTAAAGCAAAGAAGCAGACACGAGGCAAACCAGCTCCATATCAGCCACCGAAGACAAATGGGTACACGTCTGACTTCTATCTAAAGAAGAAGACTTGTTTTAATTGTGGTATCGCTGGTCATATTGCTAGAAACTGTCTTTATCGCCCTTATGAACCCTATTATCCGAAAACTCAAAGGGTTTCATCTCAGGAGTCTGTGAAGTCTAAGCCAATGATGGTGCAAACACCTAAGGCAAGGAAGACTGTTTCTCCTAAGGTTAAACCCTCTGATCAACATTGGGGCGCTGCCAAAGCTGAAAGAAAATCTATAAATCAAAACAACAGCTTTCCAAGTTACAAAAATTTTCAAAAACTGGTGAAGAAACCATTTTCAAAACAACCAAAGTCTGAAAAAACCAAGTGTTGATACTAGAATTCAGGAGACGATGAGCAGCTCGCATCAGCTCGTAGGCACTTCATGGTAAGGATCCTGAATAATATTTACTTACTAACGGTTGCTTCTCTATTGTTTGTTACTCGCAGGTTGACTTGGTCATTCATCACGTGCCCTAAAGACTCGGTCTATCAATAGAATCGTGGGTCAGTTGGGATTCAAACGGCTAGTTGGCAAACGTGGACTTAGTTGCTATTTTTTAGGAAAATTAGTTGCTATGTATTTCGTATTTAAACAGAGCTCTAGGCTTACACACACACACACAATCTTTTCGATTACAATTCTCTGCAACACTTAGAATTCGAGCTCATTTACTTTGTAATCAGAACTTTCATTATATAAAAGTTTTAGGCGGCAGGTACTTTGAACCGGCCCCCGAGGTTTTTTGCCAGGCTCCTTGAGGATACTCAAGGATACTTGGATTTTCCCTCGTTACATCCTCGTGTCAAGCTCCAAACTTACATTTTCATCCTTATTTACATCAAACACGCTACCTCACATACAAAGTTTGATCAACTAATTGCTTAGGCAGTTTTTGACCAAAACAATTTGGCGCCCACCGTGGGGCAAACGGTGTTTGAATTCAGCTAAAAGCCTTGATCTTCTTCCCATAACCAATTCTTGAAAATGTCGAGCCAACAAAAGATTACTTCGAAATCCGTTTCATCCACTAAACCGATCGTCAATGCTGGTCTTCCCCCAATGATGAAGAAAGTGGCTGATACTAATGCTAAAGGAGTGGAATACCCCACTTTTACTGGATCTCAAGGTACGTCCACTGACTCTACTATTTCTAATAATGATCTCTATGTTTTGATCAGGCAAATGAAGGCCCATGCGGATGAACAAACCAAAACCAACGAGAGAATGATGAAGGAGATCATGGAATTGAAGAAATCTAAGAAACCAGTAGAGGAAATCAGCCCTTTGATCCCAAAATCATTCGGGTTTAACTCTCCGGAAATATCGGAGCAGCCGAAACAGAAAATAAATCCCTCTACTGTTCAAAAGTCAGGTATTGCAACAGTTACCACTGCAGGATCCTCAGGCACTCAGCATCATAAGACTTCCAGGATGATGGATCTGGGATACTCTGGGTTCTACTCCGAGCAACCCCCAGAATCTTACTACAGCGAATATGGAAGTCAGCAGCCTCCGAGATGCTCAAGTCAGCAACCAGCCGGATTTTTAAACCATCGGGTGCCAGCAGTCTCGATGCATCAATCCGCATCTCGACCACAACAATTCGCGGCAACAAACCTACATGAGCCTTGGAGTCAGCAATCAGCAATGCCTACTCCACAGATGCCACAGGGATCCTCATCTCAGCCATTCCAACCATATCGAAGCCGCTTCCGAGCAGCTCAGGATCCTCAAGGATCCTTATTTTCTAACCCTACTGTCTCTGCAGGCACATTCCCAGGTTCATCTCAGGAGATGCATGAGGGAGACTTCATCCCCATGCAAGTGGAGACTATAACTGAGCCAACCGTCATTAGAGATACTGGATATGGACCTCAAATCCCTCTACAAACTTCCAGGGCTGGTAACAACTTTGATAATTATTATACTAACCCTAACCAAGGAACTGTGCAGGATGCAGGTATCAACCCCGACTATTGCTAGGGAACTTCAGAGGTTAAAGGATATGATCTCAAGTGTTCCTGGTGTTATTCGTCCAATTCCTGAAGTGCCAGCAGGCAGCCACAGAGTTTCTAGATTTGCATGGCCCATTTGTGACGTGGAGATACCAAAAAGATTTCAAACTCCCAACATGAAACTCTACGACGGAACCACAGATCCTGAGGAACACGTGGCACAATATAGGGAACGGATGGAGATCAACCCCATTCCTGTAAACATCAAAGAAGCTTGCTTATGCAAGGGATTTGGTTCAACACTGACAGGACCAGCCTTGAAATGGCTACTCAGTATCCCTCCTAACACTATTACTTCTTTTCCCCACTTGGTTAACTTGTTTAATAACCAGTTTTCTTGCAGCAGGAGCTTTGAGAAGCTCACTGGTGATTTGTACAGGATAGTTCAGAAACCCAGTGAATCCCTAAGGGATTACGTGGCCAGATTTGGTCGAGAAGCTCTAGATATCCCTAACTTGGATATGGCAGCTGCTGTAGAAGCCTTCAAAATGGGGATTAGAGGGGATTCCCGATTTTATGATGATTTGGTTATGACTCCTTGCAGGAACCTTGATGAGGTCAGAACAAGGGCACTGAGGTTCATCAGGTTAGAAGACGATAAGAAGATCCAAAAAAGAGGTGAAGAAACGTCGGGCAGAAGGACAAACTCTCCCGGGAAACAACAAAGAAACAAACCCTATTATCGTAATGATAATCCAAGGGTCAACGAAGTGGAAGAGGAGGACGACGAAGAGAACTTCCCAAAGGTATCTGATTATTGCTTTTCGGTTGACACAAGTGGTTTGTTATGTGCCTTGCAGGATCTAGGTGATAAAGCCAGATGGCCAAGAAAATCGGATAAACAAGGATCATGGAAAGATAAGTCTAAATGGTGTGCCTACCACGAAGACTTTGGGCACTTAACAGATGATTGCATAGCCCTTCGGAAAGAGATCAGTTACCTGCTCAGCAAGGGGCATCTCAAGGAACTGTTCGGTAGAAAGAGAAGCAAAACTCAAGAAGCTGCTGAGCTGCCCAAAAGAGCTCAGTCGCCACCAGCAGATGCAAAGGTGATCAACTTCATCTCTGGAGGATCTGACATATGTGGGGCCTCTTTCTCATCAGCGAAAAGACATGCCAAGGAGGCCAAAATGGATCAAAGCAGTCGACCAAAGAAGAATGCAATATTGACTGAAGACAAAGTCATTTCTTTTGACGAAACTGATAAGCAGGACATCCAGGATCCTCATCATGACAGTCTGGTAATTACATTATGTATTGCTAACCATTATGTTCGCAGGATCCTGATAGACAATGGCAGCTCGGTCAACATTATTCAATTGGACGTGCTTAAGAAGATGAGCATTCCCGAAGAAGAGATAATTCCAAGATCCTCAGTATTAGTAGGATTTAGCGGAGAAACCAAACATACGGTTGGAGACATCAGACTTCCTGTTTACGTAGAAGGGGTCAATTCCATGCAGAAATTCTGCGTTATTGATTCCCTGCCTTGTTGCAATGTAATCTTGGGAAGGCCATGGATCCATGACATGAAAGCAGTTCCATCTACCTATCATCAATGTGTGAAGCTTCCCACACCTTGGGGAGTTGTAAGAATACTAAGTGATCAACAAGAAGCCAAAGACTGCTACACTTCTGCTATGAAGAACACTATCAAGTCAAAGCCAGCATAGCAATTAAAGAAACCAGCACGAAGAGTTCAGATGACAAAGGAATTGGAGACCAAAGAAATTCAACTCAATCCTGAAGATCCTGAAATCAAAGTGCTGGTAGGAACAAATATTCCTGAGGATACTGAGGAGCAGCTCGTGAGCCTCTTAAAGTCCAGAGTCACAACATTTGCATGGAAACATGAAGACATGACAGGTATATCTAAAGATATTATTACTCATAAACTTGGTATAGATGAATCTTTCAGGCCAATACATCAGAAGAGAAGGAAGTTCGCTCCTGAGAGAAACATCATAATCCAAGAGGAAGTTGACAGGCTGCTCAAATCAAAGATGATCAGAGAAGTTAAGTATCCTCGCTGGTTGGCTAATGTGGTGGTAGTCCAAAAGAAGAATGGTAAGTGGAGGGTATGTGTAGACTACACAGACCTAAACAAGGCCTGTCCAAAAGACCCATTCCCTCTACCACATATTGATTCTATGGTGGACGCGACTGCCGGGCACGAGATGTTGACTTTTATGGATGCATCTTCGGGCTTTCAACAAATTCAAATGGAACCATCGGATCAGGAAGACACGGCCTTCATGACTCCCACAGGTATTTATTGTTATATTGCAATGCCTTTTGGTTTACGAAATGCAGGTGCTACATACCAAAGGCTAGTCAACATGATGTTTAAAGACAAGCTGGGGGACACCATGGAAGTATACATAGATGATATGGTGGTGAAATCGAAGAAAGCAGAAGATCATCCCAAAGATCTTGAAGCCGCATTTTATATCCTGGAACAGTTCAACATGAAATTGAATCCTTCCAAGTGCCATTTCGGAGTAAGAGCCGGCAAATTCTTGGGCTTCATGGTTACTGAAAGAGGAATAGAAGCCAGCCATGAGCAGATACAAGCTATTATAAACTTGAAGTCTCCAACAAATGTTAAAGAAGTTCAAAGATTGACTGGAAGAGTAGCAGCACTTAACAGATTCATATCAAGATCTTCCGAAAAGAGCAAAGAATTCTATGACATACTGAAGAAAAACAAAAAGTTCGAATGGGGTGAGAAGCATGAAGCAGCTCTGAACTCTTTGAAAGAATATTTGTCATCCGCCCCGCTTCTGATGCAACCAGTTAAAGGCGAGCCACTGTCTCTCTATCTAGCGGTTTCAGGCAGCTCGGTAAGTGCTGTGCTTGTGAAGGATCATGAGGGGCAGCAACATCCAGTATACTATGTAAGCAAAACATTGCTAGATGCTGAAACCAGGTATTCTTATTTAGAAAAATTGATTTTAGCCCTTGTCATGGCTTCTCAAAAGTTAAGACATTATTTTGAAACTCATGTTATTTATGTAAAAACTAACTATCCTATTAAGTGTGTCTTAAGAAAACCAGAGATGTCTGGAAGAATGGCGAAATGGGCAGTTAAATTAAGTGCCTATGACATCATATATGAACCAAGAACAGCGATCAAGTCACAGGCCTTAGCAGACTTTGTGGCTGATTTCAGCAGCGACATACTGCCAGAAGTTGAACTAGAAGTCAAGCAGCTCGAAGAAGCTTCAGGCAGCTGGGTCTTGTATACAGATGGAGCATCTAATGTTAGAGGTACAGGATTGGGTGCGCTACTGAAATCGCCACAGGGGGACATTATCCCTCTATCTATCCACTGTGAATTCAAGGCTACTAATAATGAAGCCGAATACGAAGCTTTAATTGCGGGATTACAACTCGCTAAAGATATGGGTATCCAACACATTCAAGTTTTTATTGACTCCTTGTTATTAACTAACCAATTTAATGGATCCTATGCAGTGAAAGGCGAAAGGCTAACCAAATATCTGGACCTTGTAAAACAATTAGCATTATCTTTTGAAAATTGCAGCATATCACAGGTACCCAGAGAAGAAAACGCAGAAGCTGATGCTTTGGCAAATTTAGCATCATCTTTAAGGATCCCAGAAGGTGTCAAGATTCCCATAACTCACATCCTGACACCAGCAATTGAAGAACAAGAAGTTAATGATGTTACAACAGATAAAGATCAAAAAATGACAGACTCCCAGGATCCTCAAGAATCCTGGACTTACCCTATTAGGAGATTTATCCAAGAAGGAGAAATCCCAAAAAACGAGAACTCCAGACTCTTCCGAACAAAGGTAATTCCATATTCAATAATAAATGGTGTCTTATACAAGAAATCTCTTGCAGGACCATACTTGAGATGCCTCGAGCAGCCTGAAGCACATGCGGTACTTCAGGATATTCATGAAGGTGATTGTGGCAATCACACTGGGGGCAGATCACTATATTCAAAAGTATTAAGAACAGGATACTACTGGCCCACCATGAAGAAGGATGCTATGGCCTTTGTTCAAAAGTGTGATGCATGTCAGCGGCACGGCAACATCCTCCATCAGCCTGCTGAGCCGCTCCATTCAATATCATCTCCATGGCCGTTCATGAAATGGGGAATGGATATAGTTGGTAAGCTGCCTGTAGCACCTGGAGGAAAAGTCTTCATGCTGGCTATGACGGACTACTTTTCTAAATGGATTGAAGCCGAAGCTTTTGTTCAAGTTAGAGAAAAGGAAGTAATTTCCTTTATCAAAAGGAATATCTTGACAAGATTTGGAATTCCATCAGAAATAGTGTGCGACAATGGATCTCAGTTTATTGGCAAAAGAACAACTAGTTTTTGTGAGGCATGGGGCATCAAGATGGTAACTTCAACTCCCATACATCCACAAGCTAATGGCCAGGCAGAATCGAGCAATAAGATTATCATTAATAACCTCAAGAAGAAGCTAGGAGACAAGAAAGGAAAGTGGGCTGAAGAGCTACCTTTCGTATTATGGGCTGACAGAACAACCTCCAAGAATGCTACTGGTCGAACACCATTTTCCTTAGTGTTTGGATCCGAAGCTGTAATTCCTACTGAGATGGTGATGCCAACTGCGAGAACAAGCCACCAGGATTTTGAAGCAAACAAACAAGAGCTCCTTGAAGATCTTGAAACGATAGATGAAATCAGAGACCTCGCAAAATTCCGGATGGCAGCATACCAGCAAAGGATAGCCAAGTCTTATAACAGGAATCTCAGAATCAGAAGATTTCAAGTAGGAGATCTGGTACTCAGGAAAGCTTTTCAAAATACAACCAATCCGGCACATGGGAAACTCGCGCCTAAATGGGAAGGACCCTACCTGGTGGATTCAGAAGCTGGAAAAGGAGCATACAGGTTAGTTACTATGGAAGGTGAGCTGCTCCCAAGAGCTTGGAATGCAATTCACTTGAAGTTATATTTTATGTAAGTACTCTCTGGATCTTTTAAGCATATCAGAAAATCCTTGTCCATACTTCGAGAACCTCAGGTATGATTTTTACCCTTATTTTATTTTCACATTATTATTTTTGAAATATGTACTGACTTAGGCATCGGAGGGGTGTTAGCAAAACTAACACCCACCCCTCACCGAGCCTTGGAGTATTTTGTAGGTGCTCCGAGCGTCCTGCCATAAGCTAGAGGCTGATCACCTCTTCTAAGTCTAAAGCATTCTGAATGCTGTCAAAAGGTTTAGGAGGTTTTCACCTTCTCGTTCACTAATGGGAATCGCCAGGAGCGCAAGACCCTCGCCAGGAGCGCATGATGGTGGCCTGTGGTTCAAGGTGGTGCGACCAGTCCATCTAAGGGTGGCTGATAATTTCATCACTGTTGGCCATAGAGTGCACTTCAAAATGGGTGGCAGACGTGTCATCTCGAAAAGATTCTAAGGTTTTTGGCATTTTCATGTCAACAAAGGTTTAGACATATTCATGTCTCTCAAGATTTTGGGCTTGACCCCAGTTGGCTTAGTCCCAAGTATTTTTGAGCTTGTCCTCAGAATAACAAAGGTTTTTAATGTTCTCACATTAACTAAGGTCTAGGCACTTTCGTGTCTCTCAAGTTTTTGGGCTTGACCCCAGTTGGCTTAGTCCCAAGTATCTATGAGCTTGTCCTCAGGTTAGCAAAGGTTGTTGATGCTCTCGCATTAGTTAAGGCTTAGACACACTTGTGTCTCTCAAGATTGGGCTTGACCCCAGTTTAACTTATTCACAAGTGCTCAAGGTTTTTAAGGTATTTTATGCCTTAAAATCGGAATTTCATCAAGTCTATCTTAAGGATTCCTAAGGATCCTTAGAGATCCTGACTACCTCTACGGTTGGAGTATTCTCAAACAGGTTATATTGATACTGCGTTTAATACGTATTTTTATTACTAAGTATTAGAAGGCATCATGGTTTGTTAACATTGACAAAATTTTAATGAACTTTTGAGTTTTTCAACTAAACTATGCTGAGCATCCTGTAGGATCCTCATTCAAACATTTTTCAAAATAAAAGCATACACGGCACACCATGATGATCAAAATACTACTGAGTCATATTTATGCAGGAAATTAGAGAAGTTGACCCCAGGCTTCGTCTTGGAACCCAAGATCCCTCCACCTGTGGCCAACTATATTGTCTAAAGGAGCTTGGACTTCGCCTTGAAACTCAAGGTCCCTCCATCCAAGTCCCCAAAAAGAAAAAAGTTAAACTACCATTGTTTACAAAAGCTTCACCACAAACATTGTTTACTGAACCTGAACCTGACCATGAACCAAACAAACTAAAAAAGCGGGCTCAGACCGTTGCATCATCTTCATCGCCCAGCTTATCACCAGCAGCCTCCGCCTGCTCAACCTCCTTGCCCTTGCCCTTTTCCTTCTCAGCTTCCTTCTCGACCTCCAGCTCAGCCTCCTTCTCAGCCTTTTCAGGAGCATCTACCCTCTCAGCCAGCAGCTTCTTAAGGCTCACCTCCCAGTCCTTCACTGGCCAGCTCTCTGGAGTGAAGCCATCAGCCTGTGCAGCAGTTGCCATCTCAATCATGCACTCCAGCACGCTGATGGCGGCTGAGGATTGAGCATTCAGTTCGGCCTGCTTCAAAGCTTCAGCAGCCGCAGCATCTTTCTCTTTGAGCTGCTTCTCATAGTGGCGAGCATTGCTGGCTGCGGCCTTGTTCAGCTTCTCAAGACGGAGCGTGGCCTGATCAAGTTTGAGCTCAGAGGCTTCAAGCTTCTGCTCAGCTGCTTCGAGCTTCTGCTCCAGGGCTTCCACTTTGCCTTCGAGGTCAATCACCTCGTGGCTCAGCTTGTCAATGCCCTGCATATCAGAATCAAAAAGGGAAGTGTTATAACTTTTATTTTCACATATTTCCCTATTATTAAACTACGACTTACAATGTTCACTACAGCCTGCAGTGAGAGCTGCTTGTTAGCAGCTGCAACGGGAGGGAGATCATCGAAGCTGTCCACATTGATAGTGGAGTCAGGAGCCTTGCGCTTCTTTGCAGAAGAAGTCTTGGAACGAGTGCTCGGAGCTCGGAACTTGGGGGCTGAGGTGTCAGTAGGAGCCTTGCTGCTGGTCTCCTCAGTTTTCTCCTTTTTGGCAATGAGCAG
The DNA here is from genome assembly GCA_039602395.1 of Deinandra increscens subsp. villosa. NCBI lineage: Eukaryota > Viridiplantae > Streptophyta > Magnoliopsida > Asterales > Asteraceae > Deinandra > Deinandra increscens. The sequence goes on along the minus strand of JBCNJP010001096.1, from coordinate 3,153 downwards.
CTTAATGTCCTTGAAGGAGAAGTTGGAGGCCGAACCTGGAGCTTCATCATAGACAGTGAAGGATCAATTTCAGAAGAAATAAAACACAATTTAAAGACGGAAAGGGAACAATTAAATGAAAGTACCTGTTGACATGGTTCTTGAAGGGCTGAGAGATTGCTGAGAAATGCTTCTGGCACTTGAAACGTCCTCGGGCTGGCAGCTTCTTTCTGCTGCTGGGATGCTGAAAAGATCCTTAAGCTTCTTGGAGGATTCACGGGTTGGTTTTATCAAAGCTTCAAACTTGGGCGCTGCAAAGACAGAAACACAATCATATCAGTTACATGCAATGGAAGAGTATACGGGGTTAGAATGTTATTAAAACTCTTCCTACCCTTAATGACCCACTGGGTAGGAAGGTTCTCACAACCAGCAAGGCTACTTCGTTTCACAAAGAAAAATTGACGCTTCCAGTCGTGGTCGTTATGAGAAGTCCTAGGGATCATCTGAGCTTCTCCAGTTCGAATTTTCAAAACAAATCTACTGTTGCCGTGAGTGGCCAACCGGTAAACTTTACAAATTTCAGCAACTCCGATATTCAGATTATGGGACTGGTTCAAACTTTCGAGAGAGAACAGAATACGCCACACCATTGGCATGACTTGGGGGTAAGCAAGACCGGTGACAGAAAAGAAATCATTCACCAGTGTCGGAAACGGAAATGTCATGCCAAGAAGAAATGGGTAGTTCAGAAAACAAACCCATTCGTCGGAAATGTGGTCGGCTTTCAAAGAAGGGTCGAAGGGACGAATTTCAGCTCCAGCGGGGAAACAGCAGGATCGTTTCAACAATGCGATCTTGCGATCGTCAAAATTGCAAGTTTCCTCCGCCGTCGCCGGGAGGAGACCTTGGTCAGTAAACTCGTCGGCCACTTGGTCGGAGACCGTGGCCGATGACGGTGCAGGATTTTTTCCCATGCTCAGAGAAAATGAGAAGGGCAGAATGAGAAACTAACCTGGAAAAGATGCGAGGAGCTCTAGGGTTTCGCCGAAAAGAAGATGTGGTGAAGAATTAAAGTGGTGAGAAGGTTATAAAGGGATAATCTGACGAGAACTTCGCTTGGGAAGTTGGGGCTAATTACTCCCCATCAAATCATAGTTACTTAGCGATAAGCCAGAAATTCAAATTTTCGACAGCTGTTTCGCACGCACCAACTGCCAAAAATTTGGGGGCAATTGTTGATACTAGAATTCAGGAGACGATGAGCAGCTCGCATCAGCTCGTAGGCACTTCATGGTAAGGATCCTGAATAATATTTACTTACTAACGGTTGCTTCTCTATTGTTTGTTACTCGCAGGTTGACTTGGTCATTCATCACGTGCCCTAAAGACTCGGTCTATCAATAGAATCGTGGGTCAGTTGGGATTCAAACGGCTAGTTGGCAAACGTGGACTTAGTTGCTATTTTTTAGGAAAATTAGTTGCTATGTATTTCGTATTTAAACAGAGCTCTAGGCTTACACACACACACAATCTTTTCGATTACAATTCTCTGCAACACTTAGAATTCGAGCTCATTTACTTTGTAATCAGAACTTTCATTATATAAAAGTTTTAGGCGGCAGGTACTTTGAACCGGCCCCCGAGGTTTTTTGCCAGGCTCCTTGAGGATACTCAAGGATACTTGGATTTTCCCTCGTTACATCCTCGTGTCAAGCTCCAAACTTACATTTTCATCCTTATTTACATCAAACACGCTACCTCACATACAAAGTTTGATCAACTAATTGCTTAGGCAGTTTTTGACCAAAACACCAAGGTTACCCCTCCCAAGGTAACTAAAATTGTTTTGAAAAATGATTCTAAAATAAAGAAGGTTGAAATACCTAAAGTCACAACTCCAAAGGTGACTAAAACAAAAACTGTTTTGAAAAATGAATCTAAAACGAAGAAGGTTGAAATACCTAAAGTCACAACTCCAAAAGTGACTAAAAGAAATGTTAATTTTTCTCGGATTATCATACCTCAGGGTATGGGGATGTGATGCTTATGTCACCAGTGAATCTGACAATAAGCTCGATCCTGGAGGCGAAAAGGTAACTTTCGTTGGATACTATTGTAATACCAGATATTACTTTTACCATCCAGATGCAAACACAGTTTCCATCAAAAGGAAAGGTAAATTCCTTGAGAAAGAATTTCTTTCTCGAGGAACAAATAGTGATCCAGTGGATCTTGAAGAAATTCGAGATACACCTAACCCTGAGACGGTCGCTGTGTTTGACCGACAAGTTGTTTTCAGACCCAAACACAAGCACAAGCGTTCGTAGGAGCGAAAGAACACGATATGAACCCGCTAGATACCTTGGATATCATGAGGCCTTCGACGTTCTGTTAATAGCCGATTCTAACGATGAACCTATTACCTACAAAGCTGCTATGTCAGATCCGGAATCTGATAAATGGCTTGAAGCCATGAACGCTGAGATGTAATCCATGCGTGACAATCACGTTTGGGACTTGATTGAGCTACCCCCGGCACATGGGCAGTAGGGAGCAAGTGGATCTTTAAAAGAAAAACTGACATGCATGGAAATGTGCAAACCTACAAGGCACGGCTTGTAGCGAAAGGTTTCACTCAAACCCAAGGGATTGACTATGATGAGACTTTTTCGCCCGTTGTCATGATCAAATCGATCAGGATTCTCCTTGCCATAGCCGCATACCATGACTATGAGATATGGCAAATGGACGTTAAAACCGCCTTCCTGAACGGACAACTCGAAGAGGATGTCTACATGGTTCAGCCTGATGGTTTTGTCGATCCAGAGAATCCAAACAAGGTTTGCAAGCTAAGCAAGTCCATTTATGGACTCAAGCAAGCGTCTCGAAGCTGGAATCTTCGTTTTGATCAAAAGGTCAAAGAGTTTGGTTTTGATCAAAATAAAGATGAGCCTTGTGTTTACAGAAAGGCAAGTAGGAGCGCTGTATCGTTTCTCGTACTGTACGTGGACGATATACTGATCATAGGAAACAACATACCCATGCTTAACGATGTTAAGAAATGGCTTTCATCTTGTTTCGCTATGAAAGACCTTGGAGAAGCCGCTTACATTCTGGGAATTAAAATTCACAGAGATCGATCTAAGCGCCTTTTGGGACTCAGTCAAAACA
>JBCNJP010001093.1:0-16327 GCA_039602395.1 Deinandra increscens subsp. villosa | reverse complement strand
GGTACCAAGAGAAGATAATACAGAAGCCGATGCCTTAGCAAACTTGGCTTCCTCGCTCAGGATCCCTGAGGAAGTCAATATTCCAATAAATCACGTCTTGACAATAATGCATGTGCAGGTGTTGAGAACCCGGAAGATGCTCACCAATCCTAGACTTACCCGATCAGAAAGTATCTCAAAGATGGGGAGATTCCCAAGGGCGAAAACCCCACGGATTTTCGCACAAAGGTAGTACCCTATACTATTATTAACAATATCCTATATAGAAGATCTCTTGTAGGTGTCAACTCAAGGTGCCTAGAGAGGTCAGAAGCTCTTGAGGTGCTTGAAGACATCCACAGTGGAGATTGTGGGAACCATACCGGGGGCAGGGCGCTGTTCTCTAAGTTCTCAGATTCGGATATTATTGGCCAACTATGAAGAAGGATGTCGCGAGCTTCTCACAATAATGCGATGCTTGTCAAAGGCATGGCAATATCCTCCACCAACCCGCTGAGCATCTGCATCCTATAGTATCCCCATCGCCGTTCATGAAGTGGGGCATGGATATTGTGGGTAAGCTGCCAAAGGCTCCTGGAGGAAAGGTGTTTATGCTTTCCATGACGGATTACTTCTCCAAGTGGATCGAAGCAGAAGCCTATGTTCAAGTGAGAGAGAAAGAAGTGATATCCTTCATCAAAAGAAACATCCTCACCAGATTTGGGATTCCGGCAGAGATCATATGCGACAATGGCTCCCAGTTTATAGGCAAAAGAACTACAAGCTTTTGTGAAAGCTGGGGCATCAAGATGATACTTCAACACCTGTCCACCCCCAAGCTAATGGGCAGGCGGAATCCAGCAATAAGATCATCATCAACAACCTCAAGAAAAAGTTGGGCTCAAAGAAAGGGAAATGGGCTAAGGATAGCAAAATCCTACAACAAGAATACCAGGCTAAGAAGATTCCAAGTAGGTGACTTGGTCTTAAGGAAGGCTTTTCAGAATACTACCAATCCTGCTGATGGGAAGTTAGCACCCAAGTGGGAAGGCCCTTACCTCATAGATTCTGAAGAAGGAAAGGGAGCATACCGTTTGGTAAATATGGAAGGAGAACCTCTGCCAAGAGCTTGGAATGCCATCCACCTTAAAGCGTATTTTATGTGAGAATCTCATTGAGAAACTCAGGCAGAATCTCAAGGATCCTCACTGTCTAAATATTGCAAGGTACGCATACTAATCCTATTTCAAGTTATTCTTATTATTTTTATGACACATTACTGACTTAAGCATCGGAGTGGTGTTAGCTATGCTAACACCCACCCCTCACCTAGTGTTGAGTGTTTTGCAGATTTCGAGAATCCTAAGTATTTTGGGTATAACCCCAGTTAGAGGCTGATCACCTCTCCTCCGTTTAAGGTATCCTGCATACCTCATAAGGTTTGAGAGGATGTCACCTCTCCTACGTTTGGGTAATCGCCAGTAGCGCACGACCTTCGCCAGGAGCGCACGTTGTCCACCAGTATGCTCAAGGTGGCCGGACCAGTCCACTCCAAGGGTGGCTGACAATCTTGTCACTGAAGGCTGCTGGGAGGATTCTCAAGGTTTATAACACTGACGTCTTATCTAAGGTTTTGACATATTCATGTCACTTACGAACGAGCTTGTCCCCAGTTTTGGCTTTGTCCCAAGTTTATCGGGCTTGTCCCCAGTTTTGGCTTTGTCCCAAGTTTATCGGGCTTGTCCCTAGTTTTGGCTTTGTCCCAAGTTTATCGGGCTTGTCCCCAGAATTGGCTTAGTCCCAAGTTTATCGGGCTTCCCACTTGGGTTCTAACTTCCCATCAGCAGGATTGGTAGTATTCTGAAAAGCCTTCTTCAAGACCAAGTCGCCTACTTGAAATCTTCTTAGCCTGGTGTTCTTGTTGTAGGATCTTGCTATCCGCTGTTGATAAGATGCTATCCAGATTCTGGCCATATCTCTGAGCTCCTCAACTGTTTCGAGATCCTGAAGGAGATTCTGGCTGTTAGTTTCAGGATCTTGGCAGTTGACTCTGGCTGTTGGGAGTACCATCTCTGTAGGAATCACAGCTTCTACTCCAAACACTAACGAGAATGGCGTTTGGCCAGTAGAATTTTTAGGTGTGGTTCTATCCGCCCAAAGGACAAATGGCAGCTCCTCAACCCATTACCCTTTCTTGGAGCCCAACTTCTTCTTGAGGTTGTTGATTATGATCTTATTGCTGGAGTCCGCCTGCCCATTAGCCTGAGGATGGACAGGTGTTGAAGTGATCATCTTGATGCCCCAGCTTTCACAAAAGCTTGTAGTTCTTCTGCCTATAAACTGGGAGCCATTGTCGCATATGATTTATGCCGGAATCCCAAATCTGGTGAGGATGTTCCTCTTGATGAAGGATATCACTTCTTTTTCTCTCACTTGAACATAGGTTTCTGCTTCAATCCACTTGGAGAAGTAATCCGTCATGGCAAGCATAAACACCTTTCCTCCAGGAGCTTTTGGCAGCTTACCCACAATATCCATGCCCCATTTCATGAATGGCCATGGGGTTACTATAGGATGCAGATGTTCAGCGGGTTGGTGGAGGATATTGCCATGCCTTTGACAAGCATCGCATTTTTCTGAGAAGCTCACGGCGTCCTTCTTCATAGTTGGCCAATAATATCCAAATCTGAGAACCTTAGAGAACAGTGCCCTGCCCCCGGTATGGTTCCCACAATCTCCACTGTGGATGTCTTCAAGCACCTCAAGAGCTTCTGGTTTCTCTAGGCACCTTAAGTAGACACCTGCAAGAGATCTTCTATATAGGATATTGTTAATAATAGTATAGGGTACTACCTTTGTGCGAAAAGCTCTGGGGTTTTCGCCCTTGGGAATCTATCCATCCTTGAGATACTTCCTAATCGGGTAAGTCCAGGATTCCTGAGCATCTTCAGGATTCTCAACATCTGCGCCTGCATTATTGTCAACAGCCTGAGCTTCCTGTAGAGCTATCGCTAGCGTCAGGATGTGAGTTATTGGAATCTGGACATCCTCAGGGATAATGCCTTGATAGGATAGTTAGATTTTACAATTATAACATGAGTTTCGAAATAATGTCTAAGTTTAGTGGAAGCCACTATAAGAGCTAGAATTAATTTTTCAAGGTGAGAATACCTGGATTGTGCATCTAGCAGAGTTTTACTTACATAATATACCGGATGTTGCTGACCTTGATGGTCTTTTACCAGGACTGCACTGATTGAGCTTCCGGAAACAGCGAGATATAAATATAGTGGCTCCCCATCTTCTGGTTTCATTAGCAACGGGGCTGCTGACAGGTAGTCTTTCAGGCACTTCAGGGCTTCTTCATGTTTCTCAGTCCACTCGAATTTCCGATTTTTCCTCAGGATATCATAGAAATCCTTACTTTTTTCTGAGGATCTTGAAATGAACCTGTTGAGTGCTGCGATTCTTCCTGTCAACCTTTGTACTTCTTTTACATTTGATGGGGACTTCAAATTTAGGATTGCTTTGATCTGCTCTGGGCTTGCTTCGATCCCTCTTTCGGTAACCATGTATCCTAAGAATTTTCCAGCTCGCACTCCAAAGTGGCATTTGGAGGGGTTGAGCTTCATGTTATACTGATCAAGGATATCGAAGGCAGTTTGGAGATCCCTGACGTGATCTTCAGCTTTCTTGGATTTCACCACCATGTCATCTATGTAGACTTCCATCGTGTCCCCCAGTTGCTCTTTGAACATCATGTTGACGAGCCTCTGGTAGGTGGCACCTGCATTCCTTAAACCAAAGGGCATAGCAGTGTAACAATATATACCTGTTGGAGTCATAAATGCCGTATGCTCCTGATCGCACGGTTCCATCTGAATTTGTTGGAATCCTGCTGAGGCATCCATGAAGGTGAGCATCTCGTGACCAGCCGTGGCATCCACCATAGCATCAATATGGGGGAGTGGAAATGGATCCTTAGGACAGGCTTTGTTCAAGTCTGTGTAATCGACACAAACTCTCCACTTTCCATTCTTCTTCTGGACCACCACCACATTTGCCAGCCACCTAGGATATTTGACTTCTCTTATCATCTTGGTTTTGAGAAGCTTGTCGACTTCCTCCTGGATGATTATATTCTTCTCTGGAGCGAACTTCCTCCTTTTTTGCTGTATAGGCCTGAAAGAAGGATCTAAACCAAGTTTATGAGTAATTACATGTTTAGGGATACCTGTCATGTCTTCATGCTTCCAGGCAAAAGTTGAAGTTCTGGCTTGGAGAAGCTGGAATAATTCCTGCTCAACATTTGCTGGGATGCTTGTTCCCACGAGCACCTTGATTTCAGGATTCCCAGGGTCTAGAGGCACTTCTTTGACATCTAGCTCCCTGTCCTCCTGTACTTCAGGTGCCTTTTTCTGTAATTGCTATCCCTTCGTCACCTTAGTGGTGTTCTTCATCGATGTTGAATAGCAGTTCTTGGCTTCCTGCTGGTCACTTTCAATCCTCACAACTCCCCAGGGTGTAGGAAGCTTGATACACTGGTGATAAGTTGAAGGGACTGCCTTCATCTCGTGAATCCATGGCCTGCCAAGAATAATATTGCAACAAGAGAGAGAATCTATAACACAGAATTTTTGCATAGAGTTTACCCCCTCTATATATACCGGCAACCTGATATCCCCAACGGTGCTTTTAGTTTCACCGCTGAAGCCAACCAGGACTGAGGATCTTGCAACTATTTCAGTTTCTGGGATCCCCATCTTCTTGAGCACATCAAGACGGATTATGTTTACTGAGCTTCCGTTATCGATCAGGATCCTGCGAACAAAATGGTTAGCAATATATAAAGTAACCACAAGACTATCATGATGAGGATCCTGAACATGAGAACGGTCACTCTCATCAAAAGATATGAGTTTGTCTTGAGTTAGAGTGGACGTCCGGACAGGTCTGTCACCCTGTTCAGATTTGGATTCCTTAGCATGCTTCTTGGCTGAGGAATATGAAGTGCCGCAGATGTCCGAGCCTCCTGAGATGAAGTTGATTATCTGGGCATCCTGTGGTGGAGAAGCTGCTCTCTGAGGCACCTTGTCGGCTTCCTGAGTCTTGACCTTCTTTCTGCCTATTAATTCTTTAAGATGCCCCTTGCTGAGTAGATAGCTGATTTCCTTTCGGAGTGCTATACATTCGTCTGTTAGGTGGCCAAAATCTTCATGGAAGGCACACCACTTGGTCTTGTCTTTCCAGGATCCTTGCTTGGTATCCTTCCTGGGCCATCTTGCCTTTTCACCTAGGTCCTGCATAGCACACATCAAACCACCAATATCAACTGAAAAACAGTATTCAGATACCTTAGGATACTCCTCATCATCATCGTCTTGGTCAACAGCATTGACTTTGTGATTCTCCGGTTTGGAGTATGGACGAGATCTATACGGCTTCCCGGGGGATTCCGCCTTCTTGCTGTTAGGATCATATTTAGGGACCTCCAGTCTTTGGTGGATTTTCTTGTCGTCCTCCAAACGAATAAATCTCAAGGCTCTACTGCGAACTTCGTCGAGATTCCTGCAAGGAGTCATAACAAGGTCATCATAAAAACGTGAATCTTTGGAGAGCCCCATTTTAAAGGCTTCTACGGCTGCCGCCATATCCAAATTAGGAATCTCAAGGGATTCTCGTCCGAATCTGGCGATGTATTCTCTGAGCGGCTCATCTGGCTTCTGAACTATTCGATACGAATCACCTGTGAGCTTCTCAAAGGTTCTACTGCAAGAAAATTGATTGTTAAACATGTTAACTAAATGAGAAAATGATGTAATAGTGTTAGGAGGAATGCTCAGTAGCCATTTCATGGCTGGTCCTGTTAAGGTTGAACCAAAGCCTTTGCATGGACAGGCTTCTTTGATTTCTATCGGAATGGGATTGATCTCCATACGCTCCTTGTAATGTGCCACGTGTTCTTCATGATCTATGGTTCCATCGTAAAGCTTCATGCTTGGAGTTTGAAAACGCTTCGGGATCTTCACTTGGGAAATCGGCCAAGTAAATCTAGAGATCTTGTGGCTTTCCAAAGGAACCTCAGGAATCGGTTTCAGGATCCACGGAACACTTGATATCATCTCTTTCAACTTCTGGAGCTCCCTAGCGATATTTGGATGAATACCTGCATCATAAGGAACACACTGGTTAGAAACGATAGGAATTGAATTGGACACATTACCTGGGCCAGGATTCTGAAGTGGGATCCTGGGATTATATCCGTAGCTCGTTGGGATGCTTGGCTCTGTAGTGGCTGCAGTTTGCATGAGGATGAAGTCACCGTCATGCACATCTGAGGAGCTAGTCTTGAAGATTCCTACAGAAACAGAAAGATTCCTACCGTCATGCCCAAACATCAAGGATGTTGAAAGAGGATTCCAGAATCTATCTAAATGCACCCAAGGTAAAACCTACTTAAGGGACTATTCAGGTAATGTACTTTCAAATTATTACATTTTATCATGCTGACTTGTATCATGGTTTGCCAACTTACATACTTAACTTAAAGTGTTTTCACTGCCTTAAAATTCCTGAGGAACCTGATGGGATTCTCACTTAAATATTCCAAAAATTTTCATGAACAAAAATAAAAACAAGGGGAAAATACACCATGATAAAGAAAGTCGGATACTAGTATTAACCATGCAGGAAATTTAAAAAGGGCAACTCCAGCTTCTCAGCACCCCCAAGCATCCAAGCCTTAGCAGTGAAGCCTTCAGCATCTGCTTCATTGGCCTTGATCACGGAAGAAAATCGAAAAGATAAGGGAGGGAGCTGAGCTGGACAAAAAGAGAAATAAAGAAGGTTCCGATGGTAACCCAGGGTTATTTATGGAGAAGTCTCGTGAGAAGTTGCGTCGTTATCAAATCAGGAGCTAACGAGTCACCTCCATAATTATTTCAAGAGTTTGAATTTTCACAGCCGTCTTCATGGTCGACAACTGTCAAAATTCAGGGCCAATTGTTTGGGCTGATATTTCGGGATCCTTGGCGGAAGCTCAAGTGGTCCAGTATCCTCAGACGGGTTGAGTATCCTGACAGGTTCGGGAATCCTGAATTACAGTTATCGACTAACCGCTATGTTGTTCCTCGTATTTATTTGCTTGTAGGTAAAGAAAACGTGTAAAACAAGCCTAATGACTCGGACAAAGACTAAGAACGTGGACTAAGTGGTTCACAACGTTCATATTGACTTAATTGGGAGAATCCCTAAAATATAGGACAGTTGGTTGTTTTATTTCATGATCCTTGCCGGAAGCTCAAGTGGTTCAGTATCCTGACAGGTTCGGTATCCTGAAATGCAGTTATCGACTAACCGTTTCAATTGTCCACGTGTCCTAATTAATTGGAGGCTTAAAGGGACGTGTAAATGAAGGCTAAAGACCAGGTCAAGCATTAAAGAATGTGCCATAACTGACTCCCAACGCTCACAAAGACTTGGTGGAAGAATCCCTTATTTTTAGCACTTTCGGTTATTGACTTGTAACTCTATATATCAGCCTTGTGATCGATGATAGGGACGAGATACCACACACACTCACTGAATACTCTCTGTAACACATAGATTTCGATCACAATAGCTCAACACTTGTAATTCTTCATTCCGTATCAATAAAATTTACTAGGAGGCGAGCTATTCGGCCGGCTCCCGAGGTTTTTATCCAGGATTCCTAGAGGCAACTCGAAGGATTCTGGAGTTTTCCTCGCTAAATCATCGTGTCACCATCCTAACTTGGATTATTTTCTTATTTGATCGTTAAGCACACTACCTCACAATCTAAGTTTGGAATACAAGATTCCTTTGTGAATTTTTTACCAAAACACTTCCCATTTAGGGGCTAACTTACTTGTCCCCTGGATTAGTCGTTTTCTGAAATGCTTTCCTTAGAACCAAGTCTCCTACCCTGAATCTTCGGATCCTTTGTTGATATACGACCATTCTCCAAGAAGCTTGTTCTCGTAGCTTATCCATTGTATCAAGGTCATTAGTCAGGGACTTATTATTTACATCCTGGGTTTGTCTGATAACCCTGAATGTTGGGACCACCATTTCTGTTGGGATGACTGCTTCCGTACCAAAAACAAAGGAAAATGGGGTTTGGCCTGTGGCATTCTTGGATGTAGTTCTATCAGCCCATAATGCTAATGGTAGTTCCTCTGCCCATTTTCCTTTCTTCTCCTTGAGCCTTTTCTTCAAATTGTTGATGATGATCTTGTTGTTAGACTCTGCCTGACCATTAGCTGGGGATGCACTGGCGTATATGTTATCATTTTTATCCCCCAACTCTCACGGAATCCAACAGTCCTTTTGCCAGTGAATTGAGACCCATTGTCACACACTATTTCAAACGGTATGCCAAATCTTGTTATGATGTTTCTTTTGATAAATGAGATAACTTCTTTCTATCTGACTTGGACGTATGCTTCGGCCTCTATCCACTTCGATAAATAGTCAGTCATTGCTAGCATGCAGACTTTATCCCCTGGCGCCCTGGATAGCTTTCCCACGATATCCATTCCCCATTTCATAAAGGGACAGGATGCAGGGATAGGATGCAGGGGTTTGGCAGGTTGATGAGGAATGTTGGTGTGTCTCTGGAAAGCATCACATTTGAGGGAGAAATCCTGGGAATCCTTTCTCAAGGATGGCCAGAAGTATCCTGTCCTCAGGATTTTAGACATTAGGGACATGCCCCCTGTATGATTTCCGTAGTCACCTTCGTGAATGTCTTTGAGTACTTCCTGGGCTTCTTTGTTTTCAAAGCATCTTAAGTAAGTTCCTGCAATAGATTTTTTATACAATTTTCCTTTTATAAGGACGTACCTGGCCATCCTGATTCTGAATGCTCTGGTATCTTTTTGTCCTTTTGGGATGGAGCCATTCTGTAAGTAGTCTATGATAGGTCTGGTCCAGGATATCGGATCTTCCCAAGAATCTGGATACTGTGCATCCTAGGTATCAGAATACTGTGCATCCTGGGTATTCGATGCCAAGACCCTGCCCCCAGGATCAATGTCTTATGGGTTCTCTTGTTGGTTGATTAATGGGCTTAGTATGTGGATTATGGGAATATGTGTATCCTCCATTGCCTTGAATGCTGACCGCAAGTTTGCTAGTGCATCTGCTTCAGCATTTTCATCCCTGGGTACTTGCTGAATGTCGAAAATTTGAAAATCCTGGGGTATAGCCTTCACAATTTCTAGGTACTTGGCCAACTTTTCTCCTTTCACTACATAAGTTCCGTTAATGTGATTAGTTAAAAGTAAGGAGTCGATGTATACCTGGATGTTCTGGATCCCAAGATGTAAAGCTAATTGTAGGCCGACAATCGGGGCTTCATATTCCGCTTCATTGTTAGTTGCCTGGAATCCACACCTAACAGCCTGGGGTATCATGTCCCCCTGTGGCGATTTCAGTATGATTCTAAAGCCTTTCCACCTAACATTGGATGCCCCATCCGTGAATAGGGTCCAACATCCTAAGAATTCTTCTTCTTACAAACTCTGGAATTCTTGATCTGCTTCATTCTGGATGTCACTACTGAAATCAGCCACAAAGTCTGCTAGAGCTTGTGACTTTATGGTTGTTCTGGCTTCGTAGACTAGGTTGTAAGCACTCAACTTCAGGGACCATTTTGCCATTCTTCCTGACATTTCAGGTTTCCTCAAGACATACTTTATAGGGTAGCTAATTTTCACATGTATAGTATGAGTCTCAAAATAATGTCTAAGTTTAGTAGAAGCCATACTTACGGCTAGCATAAGTTTTTCTAAATGAGAATACTTGGATTCGGCGTCAAGAAGACTCTTACTTACATAATACACTAGGTGTTGTTGACCCTCTGCATCTTTGGTTAGGACTGCACTTACCGTGTTTCTTGAGACTGAAAGGTACAATGATAAAGGCTCCCCTGGATTCGGCTTCATTAAGAGTGGTGTCGAGGATAGGTACATCTTCAGATCCTGGAAGGCTTGCTCATGCTGGGACGTCCATTCGAACTTCTTGTTCTTTCTCTAGATGTCATAGAAATCTCCGCATCTTTCCGAGGATTTAGAAATAAATCTATTCAGGGCTGCAACTCGGCCTGTCAGCCTTTGCACATCCTTGGTTGATTCGGGTGACTTGAGGTTCATGATGGCACAAATTTGTTCCGGGCTAGCTTCAATTCCTCTTTTGGTCACTATACAACCCAAGAATCTACCAGCACCTACTCCAAAATGGCACTTCTCTGGATTCAACTTCATATTTTACTTGTCCAAGATGTCAAAAGAGTCTCTAACATCCTGGACATGGGTGCTGGATTGCAGGGACTTTACCACCATATCGTCTATATACACCTCCATAGTTTCTCCTAGCTTTTCTTTGAACATCATATTCACCAGCCTTTGATAGGTTGCCCCTGCATTTTTTAATCCAAAGGGCATAACAACATAACAATAAATACCTGTGGGTATGATAAATGTCGTATCCTCTTGATCACTTGGCTCCATTTGAATTTCTTGGAATCCTGAGGTGGCGTCCATGAATGTTAACATTTCATGACCATCTGTCGCATTTACCATGGAGTCAATGTGTGGTAGGGGAAAAGGGTCTTTTGGACATGCATGGTTCAGGTCTGTGTAATATACACATACCCTCCATTTGCCATTTTTCTTCTCCACTACCACCACATTGGCTAACCATCTTGGGAACTTAACCTCTCTGATCATCTTTTTTTTTTAGCAGCCAGTCCACCTCCTCTTGAATTATCACATACTTCTCAGGGGCATACATCCTCCTATTTTGATGCACGGGCCTGTAAGATGGATCAATATCAAGTTTACGAGATATAACATTTTTGGATATACCTGTCATGTCTTGTATATTCCATGCAAACGTTGACATTCTGGATCTGAGGAATTATACCAACTCTTCTTCAACAGGGCCAGGGATATTGGTGCCGATTGATACCTTTTGCCCAGGATGCAATGGGTCTAGGATTACTTGTTTGACATCTTGCTCCCTTGCCTCTAGGACAACCATGACCTTCTTCTTTAATTGCTATCCTTGACGGGCTTTGGCTGAAATCTTCATGGCCGAAGTGTAGCAGTCTTTCGCTTCCTGTTGGTCGCTGTGGATGGTGACCACTCCCCAAGGTGTGGGCAGTTTGACGCACTGATGGTACGTAGAGGGGACAACTTTCATGTCGTGAATCCAGGGTCTGCCCAGGATAATGTTGTATCCGGACGGAGCATCCATGACACAAAAGCGTTACATTGAGTTCACTCCCTCAACATAAACTGGAAGCTTCACCTCTCCCAGGGTATTCTTTGATTCCCCACTGAAACCTACGAGGACCGTGGATTTGGCGATGACTTCATCCTGGGGTATCCCCATCTTGGTCAACGTTTCGAGTTGAATAATGTTGAGAGAACTGCCCCCATCAATTAGGATCCTCTTTACGAAATGGTTGGCTATGTAGAGCGTAATCACGAGCCCATCATGGTGAGGGTCCATGATGTTGTACCTGTCATCTTCGCCGAAAGTAACATCCTTCAAATCTGCTTGTATTGAGGCTTTGACAGATTTCCTGGGTACGTCTGATTTGGTTTCCCTTGCGTGCCTTTTAGCTGCAGAATAAGAAGTACCACATATATCAGATCCACCAGAAATAAAATAGATTACCTTTGCATCCGGAGATGGAGATGCTGCCCGCTCAGGATGCCCGCGTGATCTATCTGCATCCTAGGTCTGGTCAGTGCCCCTGGATCTTGCAGACTGGTCAGCGCTCTTGGATTTGTCCTTCTTCCTCACTAAGAGTTCTTTCAGGAAGCCATTGCTCAATAGATAGCTGATTTCCTTGCGCATAGCTATGCAATACTTGCTTATATGGCCAAATTCCTCATAGTATGCACACCACTTGGACTTATCTTTCCAGGATGCTTGTTTGTCTTTCATCCTGGGCCACCTCGCTTTGTCCCCCAGGTCCTGTATAGCAATAATCACACCTACAATATCAGTAGCAAAATAAAATTCATTAAAAGTAGGATACTCTTCATCATCCTCGTCTTCACCCTGATCAAGCCTATTAACCCTTGGATTATC
The DNA here is from genome assembly GCA_039602395.1 of Deinandra increscens subsp. villosa. Taxonomy (NCBI): domain Eukaryota; kingdom Viridiplantae; phylum Streptophyta; class Magnoliopsida; order Asterales; family Asteraceae; genus Deinandra; species Deinandra increscens. The sequence continues at coordinate 4,222 of JBCNJP010001093.1, read as the reverse complement.
GGGTTTGGAATAGGGTTTAGGCCTCTGGGACCTTGGATGTGCCGGTTCTGATTTCCTGTTAGAAGAGTCGTATCCTAGGACAACGTCAGCTCTTTCCTGTATTTTCCTATCCTCTTCAAGCCTGATGAATCGTAGGGCCCTATGCCTTACTTCATCAAGCCTGTGATAGGGGTTCATTACGAGATCTTGATAGAAGGACGAATCCTTCTTGAGGCCCATCTTGAATGCCTGGACAGCAGTAGCCATATCCATATTAGGAATATCCATGGTCTCCTTGCCGAACCTATTTACATAATCCTTGAGAGACTCATTAGCATTCTGGGTAACCGTGTAAAGATCACTCATCAGTTTTTCAAAACTGCGACTACAAGAGAACTGGTTATTGAATAAGTTAATTAAATGAGAAAAGGATGAATAGAATAGGTTGGAATACTCGGCAACCTTAAAACTTTTGCTTTCTTTCCCCAGCGACGACAGCAACGACGACAGCCGAGGCTGCGAACGCCACGACACAAGAATAATTTTCGGGACGAAAATTCCAATTACAAGGGAAGGATGTGACACCCGAGAATTTCAAGGTTAACTTCCGTTAGACAAGTCCGTTAGTTACGATTATAAGTGTTAACTTAGTAACTAATGCTTAACTAGGCCGAATACGTCCACGTCCTTTGGTTGATCACCGAACCCGCCCATATGTGTTATGTGTTTATTTATTGTCCTTATGTGCAATGTGATTTAAATACATGACTTAGTATTGTGAATTGCATGACAAATTGTGAATACTTGATTATGTGGAAAACTTGTCTTTTTGGTCGCCAGCGAAACTACCGGGCGAAACTGTAGTGTCGCCCGGTATCCAGCTGAACTACTCGATCAACATGTGACCAGAGCTAGTTTCGCCTGGTCAGCGAAACTGCCAGCGAAACTAGCCTCTGATATAAATAATCTTAATAAACCCTAATAGCCTCATTTGCTCAAACCACACAACAAACACACACACACTCTCTGAGATTTCTGGACCAGCTGAGATATCACTATTTGCTGCTATCATCACTGTTGGTAGAGAGCATCCATCGATCCTCGATCAACCGTGAGTCTCCAAAACCCATTTACGTGCACTTTCTATATGTTTCTTCATAAAGCATGCTCAATTTTTCATGAACTTGTTAGATCTTCTGTATTTATGACTAGGGATGTCTGGAAATTATTTAAGCCTACAGGGTCACACGTCTCGACACCAACATGTATTAATATTAATTAATGGTTAGATTTAAGTATTTATCACGAATATTTAACGAGGTTTCGTTAAAAACTGACATGTTAATTGTTAACAGCGGGTGTTAGTTGTAATTAGAGATGAATTGTAATTGGATTACAATTGAGAAAAGGCTTGGGATAAGCCATTAAAGCCGAAATTCGGCCCATGCCTATCCAAGCCCTAACTTGCTTATCAAGTTCCTCTAAACCTATAAATAGACCATCGTTGGTTTGAGGTTTAGCGAACTGTTGGTTGCATTTATCGTGATAACAAGTGCAAACCCTAATTCTCGTCTCTAGCTCTCTCGAATTCGGCAACAAGCAAAATACCCAAGGGAGGTTCAAATCGGTTTCTTGTGTGGTTCGACCAAGCCTACATCAAGAGGAGTTCGTGATCGGTTGCTAGCACATAGCATTGGAACTGTGTCACCGTGTGCGATTGCCTAGCGAAAGTTGCTGCCCGTGCACCTAGCGAAACTACCTAGCGAAATCTGTGCTGAGCGAAACTAAGGTACACTGACCTGAAAACCAAACTTGTGCAATTTGCTTGAATGTTATGCCATGACTTACATGTTTATGCTATGATAATACATGTTTCGATTTCTGTAATATGTAAACCAACTTGTTTATGATCAACCATCGGTGTCGTGTGTCGGTATGTCGAGTCATAGTTGCAACGTGCTATGTTATGGGCCATAGTGACGTTAAGTTAAAGAATAGACACAACCTAATACTTAAGACCTTAATGTGATTATTAGGTCTTCGTTAGCAAAACATAAATCTGGATTATTGAAGTGTAAGCCGAGCAACCTAAGGTGAGTTTCACAAACCCTTTACTTGTGAGCCCGTTTGGGTCACAACGAACATACTAAACGGAAAACAACGCTGACAATTTGAGGTATTGCCTAATGGGGTACCTGTTATGGAAGTTGGAGTGTTTTATGGGGAACACTTGCAACTGTCCATCCTTGGGGTTTCAAATGAAATCCGGAACCAACTATTATGACACTTAAACTCTTTTTGGGATTTCAGATGAAATCCGGAATAAACATTTTAATATGACTAGTGTAGGTTAAAGTCGAAACCAAATGATATCACATGATTTCTAAGGATGCTTTAAAACTTAAAGTCCTCAACTTAGTACTGATGATCTGGAAAGCGAGGGGATGTTGGGTAGATCTACTGAGGGTTTGACAAACCCTGCTCCGCGGTACACAAATGTGTAGCCAACCGGCCGGGGGCCGAACGGAGTGCAATATCAGCCTGTTCTTAGTTGTGGGCATCCCAAATGGGACACAACTGGAGGCACAAACCAACGGCAAATGCCGTACTCTGTTACGTCAGCTTTCAGCCCTAGTACGACTTCCTTAGTGCATGGAAACCGGATTAGCTACCCGCGATATCGGTTGACTGCTTTAACTTTTACATAACTAGTGCATATTCAGTAAACAAACTCTTGGCAATGTTTTGCAAAACCATACTACTTATATATGTTGATACATACGATTATTGAGACCGGGCCAATGCATGTCATGCCCACCGTGAACTCACCAACCGTTAGGTTGACACTTGTGTGGTTTTCACTTTTGCAGATCGTTGAGGAGTATCCGCTAGAGGTTGGCATGGCACTTGAAGACTTTGTTTATTTTGAACTAAATTTGGGGATTTAATACAATGACTTGTTTATGTAAAGCACGTGGTTAGTGCTAAGACAAATAATTTTCCGCTGCGTATATTTTGAAACTGTTTTTTTTATTATTAATGCTTGGACTTTACTCTGATTCATTTAGTATTTGTAACTAATGGTTGTGGTCCTGGTCTAGTCGCGCCCCTTAACGGTATAAACTCCGTTAGTGGTTAATGGGGGGTGTGACAAATTATACAACCACCTTTTCCCTTTTCACTAGACAATATCCGCTTAGATTAAAACCTTTTCAACCTTTTAAACATTTTCATCTTTTTCTAAAGTCCATTTAAATAACCTTTGTATTTGGACTCATAACCTTTTCAATACCAGTCCATCACCCGTATATGAAAATAAGCGTTTTATAAATATGATGTTATGGGTCTTGTACAACAAGGCTAATAAGATCATATTTACCCGACACTTATTCACATACATAGGCTTAGACCAAACATTCACATTTTCCATTTCTCAAAGCTTTATATAAAAGTTTTATCCTTTACATTACCCGTTTATGATAACCTTCCTGAAAAGAGTAATAACAGGTAATAATAACTTTAAAACAGTTATAAGTATTATAACTTTTCTACGTATGTGTATCAACACAAAACAAGTAAAGGCATCTCAAATACTTTTCAAGTAAACAGTTGAATATATATCATTGCATTTATATCAGCCCGAAAACATAAAAACATTTGAAAGTGGGCTCATAGAACTCACCTTATTCTCTTAAGTAGTTAATTCAGACAAAGTCTCCGCAATGCCTTCCAATTAAACCTAATCGCGTATTGTATTGCGTTAATGCAAGGTTTAATATAATAAACACCTCCTATGTTTATTTTAATACTTCATTATCTTAATAATATTAAATTATTAAGTTTATTCCTTTTTAAAAGGTCAAAATGACCAAAATGCCCTTTAGGCAGTTATCCTTTTCTTTTAATGATAATACGAAGACACGCATTCCTATAAGTAAACGCTCACACCGGGATCGCCCAATGAGGGATGCCATTTCCCAGTTGGGATTTATGCGACACCCTCGCTTTTGCCAGAAACCCCGGTGAACAGGCGTCTACCCTTCCGGTCCGCGCGGACTTCTAAATATTCGATTAATTTGGTATTTTTAAATACTTTATCATTTATCCATTTTAACTTCATATATACTTATTATATATAAAGACATGTTACCATGCTAAAAATCAGATCTCCATATCTTCTGGATTATTTTATATTAAATAATCATATTTGGAAACCCTAATTTCCCGTTATTCTCATTTCTTT
>JBCNJP010001092.1:0-15000 GCA_039602395.1 Deinandra increscens subsp. villosa | reverse complement strand
TACGAGATTCCTTGACAATGCTTCTCCTATCCTTATGTTGGAATTCCCTTTCGTATAGCTCATCCAATCATCGTGTGCTTTCATCATGCCATTTGTTGAAGAAACAACATCCCGTAAGTTCTTCTTGGCGTACTCTGGACCTTCATACTTCTAAGCTTGTGGATTCTCGATTCACCTTGTGGTAACCTTCGTCATTCTTCTTTGAACTATCCTTAACTTCAAATTGCTAGCTTCTGCTTTGAGTCTTCCGGCCTATCACCTATAGTGATGGTCTTCTGAAGGTAGCAACGTAGCTTGGAACGTTGTTTCCACTATTCTTGTCATAGCAACTCTCGTTTCTCCTTTACCGTGACAGCGTCTATCACGTCTACAGTTTCCTTGCTTAAGGCGACATTTAGGCTTGTCTACACCTCTTTTCATCTTCAACGGTTCCGGAGTTCTCTACATGTAGTTCCTATGATTACGTCTCTCACACAACGACATATCGGCCTTCTTTGTTCAGAATTTCCTTTAGCCTTCTTGTGGAATCTACCGTCATTGTCTTCAAGGCCTTCTTCGTCTTCGTACCGTTTCCGTTTGCCTTTCATCGAGAATCTATTTCTACCAAAAGCTTCCTCAGGACCAGCTCTACTAGCGGTCGCTCTACTGGACATTCTTCTCGTCAAAGCTTCCAGAAATTAATTAGGAATTGCTAATAACGTAACCTTCGATGTTTCTGCCACCATGGCGGTTTTCTGAAAGTACTTGTCCTTCTATTAAGAGCATTCACGGCCCGTTCCTCATCCCCATCCCTATAATTTATACTTTAATCATTACTTTTTCTCTCTCTTCCACTCACAACCACAATTAAATAATATTTTTATACCCTTATTATTACTTTTTTTTTCTCTTTTTCAATCACAACAAAACCCCAAATTTTAGAAAATTTAGCAGTTTTTTCCCCAAATATAGGGATGAACAATAACTTTTTCTCTTTCCTCCACTCACAACCACTCAAAAGCACACCCTAAATTTTGGGGACTACACACACATAATTTTAGGGAGTAGGGTGTGAATGATCTAACTAGTCAACTATACTAGGGAATATTAGCTCATTAGTCCCAAGGGTTACTAATTTATAACTAAAATTATGGAGGCCATAATATTCGGGACTCCATCCTTCCTCCACTTGGTCGAATAACAATTTTTTGGCTTCATTTTACGTAAGAGGTTGTGTAATCATCAAATGTAGGACTAGATTACCTCCTTAACTGATTTTCAGCTTCAGCAGATTTAATGATTTCAGCTTCAGCATATTTTTCTCTCTCCTCCACTCACAACCACTCAAAACCACACCCTAAATTTTGGGGACTATACACACATAATGTGACGCCCACTCCCAGTCTTGGCTCCAGGAGGGGTCACGTGTCGGATTTACTCATGAACACATGGTACAACAGAGACAACTAGGCAGCGGAAATTAAAAACTTTTCATTTATATATATAACAAGTACAATAGTAAGGAAGATAACAACATAATCTAATAACTAGATCTTATCTATAGCTATGCCAGTCTACTACCGAGTCATTCCTGATAGCTTGCCCATCTAATCTGCACTTGCTAGAGCCCTTCCCTTGCTACTTTAAACATCACCAATACCTGACATACATGCTTTTAAAGGTCAGCTTACGCTGGTGAGTTCTAAGTATTTAAAACTTTTACCTTTCCTTGAAAGGTTACTTCAAACATTTGGGCCTAACGGCCCCTTTCTTTATAAACATTTAGTAGGTATAAAACATGACAGGATTATACCAAAACATTTAAACATTCAGTATTAAAAATCATTTAATACTCTTAAAACATACCTCAGACATTTGGACCTAACGGCCCCTTCTTTATAAACATTTAACAGGTATAAAGCATAGCAGGATTATACCAAAACGTTTAACTCATCAGTATTAAAAATCATTTAATACTCTAAAATACCTTGGGCCTCCGGGACCCATCCTCTGTGCAAATAATCATTACGTATAATAAAGTCATACGAAATATTATAAGCAAAACCTCTTTTTACTAAGCATTGTCTATCCTCTGGGACTACTTTAGCCCCTTTCGGTTGGCCGTCGCCTCCCGACCTCTTGAGTAACCGTCGTTACTCCAGTGGCTTCATTTCCACTGCTTGGATTGTACAACCCCCCTCTTACCAGACAATCTGTGCTTAGATTAAAACTTCTTTAAAATAACCCCAAGGGTCATTTCCTTTATCCTCAAAGCTCATTTTCCTCTTTTCAAACCTTTCTTTAAAAGTTTAACTTCTTTATTACCCGTTTATTATAATTTTTCCAAAAAGAGTTTATCACGGGTAATAACACTTTAAAACAGTTATAGGCATTAAAACATTCCACGTATGTGTATTAACACAAAACACGTAAAAGCATTTAACTCAATTACTTTTCAAGTAAACAGTTGAATATATATCGTTGCATGTATATCAGCCACAAAACATTAAAACATTTAAAACATTTAAAAGTGGGCTCATAGAACTCACCTTATTCTCTTAAGTAGTTAATTCAGAGAAAACCTCCGCTATGCCTTCCAATTAAACCTAATCGCGTATGGTACGGCGTTAACGCAAGGTTTAATATAATAAACATTTACTATGTTTATTTTAACTCTTTATTAACTTAATAATACTTAGTTAATAAGTTTATTCCTTTTAAAGGTCAAAATGACCAAAATGCCCTTTAGGCCATTATCCTTTTCTTTTGTTAATAATATGAAGACACGCATTCCTATAAGTAAACGCTCACTCCGGGGTCGCCCAGTGTTGGGATGCCATTGCCCAGATGGGATGGCGACACCCCCGCTATGCCAGAAACCCCAGTGTACAGGCGTTTACCCTTACGGTCCGCGCGAACTTCTAAATATCCGATTAACTTAGTATTTTAAATACTTTATCATTTATTCATTTTAACTTCATATATGCTTATTATATATGTAAACATAGTTCCGTGTCAAAAATCAAGTCTTCATACCCTTCGGATTATTTTATATTAAATAATCATATTTGGAAACCCTAATTTCCCGTTATTCTCATATCTTTATCAAAACTCATTTTTATTTAAAACTGACTTAGGGTATTATCCGTTATAACATTTTATAACATGCTTTAAATTTTCCAAGCTTGGTTCATCACCGTTTACTCGGGTTTGATAGCACAGCGGCTAGAAAACCCTAATTTTTCATTTTAACATTTAAATATATATTAACATATTTTAAATATGTTTCAAACATATATTAAACATTCTTTAACCCGATAATTACTTTATCATTATCGTTAGCCCTTATATTAAATATATACATTTATATATATATATATATATATATTTAATATTAAATAAAATATCCTGGTGGGTCGGAGAAACGCCGGTTCTTGGTGACTGTCGGAGGAACGCCGGTTCGCCGGAGAACGAGGGTAGCTCGTCGGGTTCATCATGGTGGGTCGGAGAAGGAGACCAAGGGGGCTGGGTTCACGGTTGCCGGAAGCAACAGCAGTTCGTCGGGTGTTGCAGGTTGGCCGGAAAATCGAAGGGAGAAGGGAGCAGGAAGGGAGACGAGGCTGCTGGGTCGCTGGCTCGATCGGTGGAGGCCGCCGTTGTTCAGCGTTCGAGGGTCGTCGGAAGGGAGGGGCTGGTGCGCCGGTCAGCCGGAAGCTCGAGAGCAGCAGATCGCCGGTGAAATACCCGGCAGCGGGTCGCCGGTTCTTCGGCCAGAAAGAAAAACGGACGGGGGGGGGGGGGGGGGGTTAAGGCTGCCGTTGCAGCTTTCTCTCTCTCCTTCTTATTTTCCTTTTTCATTTGTCGTTTACTGATATTTGTGTGTGTTGTGAATTAATTTGAATCGTATGTGCATGTATTTATACATGTAATTGAGTTGCAGATTTCCTCCACGTAGAAGAGTGACTAAACAAATTGAAAGATGACTCATTTGAAGAATTCGACAGATACGAAAGTGAAGAGTAGGGATCAAGTTATAAGGGATATTTTATTTTAATACGGTATAATATTTAATGAGTAGGTATTATACCCTATGTTCTGACCTCGTTAAATAATTAATATTTCGTAACGGATTATAAAAATTCCCAAACATCTAAAATATTATGGGGGTCCAATAAATATTAATTGCTATGTTTATTCTTCGGTTAAAGCGTTAACCTGTGAGTATTCATTGAACTACACGGTACAAGTGCGTGTCCAATCGGTGTAGCGATCGCGGCCGTTTTACAGACCGAATACGTCGTCCTGACTGAAATACTTAATTATTATTATAATAATTATTTATACTTTGCCGAGGTGTTATAATCATCTCGAACAGCTAACTGAATTGATTTCAGTTATTATCGCGTAACAGCAACGGTTACTGATTCCATCGTTTTTCGCGCCGAACATTACAATTATATTTTATAATGATTACAAATCAAGTATTTAACAATACCTGATATTCTGTTTTCGCCTCAGTGTTATTTTCGTGACGTTCGTGCCTAAATGTCACACCCCCAAATAACCACTAACGGAGTTTATACCGTTAAGGGGCGCGACCAGACCAGGACCACAACCATTAGTTACAAATACTAAACGAATCAGAGTAAAGTCCAATGTTCATAAATAAAAACAGTTTAACATACGCAGCGGAATTTAAAAACATCAGTATCTTAGCACTAGCCACGTGCTTTACAAATTATTGTTTCAATTTCAAATTCCCAATTTAGTTTAATGAAAATAAAAGTCTTCGCGTGCCATGCCAACCTTCAACGGATACTCTTCAACGATCTGCAAAAGTGAAAACCACACAAGTGTCAACCTAACGGTTGGTGAGTTCACGGTGGGCATGACATGCATTGGCCCGGTCTCAATAATCGTATGTACCAACATATACCTAAGTAATAATGTTTTGCAAAATATTGTCGAGTGTTGAATTTTCGAATATGCACTAGTTAAGTAAAAGTTAAAGCGGTCAACCGATATCGCGGGTTGCTAATCCGGTTTCCATGCACTAAGGAAGTCGTACTAGGGCTGAAAGCTGACGTAACAGTGTACGGCATTTGCCGTTGGTTTGTGCCTCCAGTTGTGTCCCATTTGGGATGCCCACAACTAAGAACAGGCTGATATTGCACTCCGTTCGGCCCCCGGCCGGTTGGCTACACATTTGTGTACCGCGGAGCAGGGTTTGTCAAACCCTCAGTAGATCTACCCAACATCCCCTCGCTTTCCAGATCATCAGTACTAGGTTGAGGTCTTTTAAGTTTTAAAGCATCCTTAGAAATCATGTGATATCATTGGTTTAGACTTTAACCTACACTAGTCATATTAAAACGTTTATTCTGGATTTCATTTGAAATCCCGAAAAGAGTTTAAGTGTCATGATGGTTGGTTCCGGATTTCATTTGAAACCCCAAGGATGGACAGTTGCAAGTGTTCCCCATAAAACACTCCAACTTCCATAACAGGTACCCCATTAGGCAATACCTCAAATTGTCAGCGTTGTTCTCCGTTTAGTATGTTCGTTGTGACCCAAACGGGCTCACAAGTAAAGGGTTTGTGAAACTCACCTTAGGTTGCTCAGCTTCACTTGTTAATCAAATTTATGTTTGCTAACGAAGACCTAGTAATCACATTAAGGTCTTAGGTGTTAGGTTGTGTCTAAACTTTAACTTAACGTCACTATGGCCCATAACATAGCACGTTGCAACTAAGACTCGACATACCGACACACGATACCGATGGTTGATCATAAACAAGGGTTCACATATTGCAGAAATCAAACATGTATTATCATAGCATAATCATGTAAGTCATGGCATAACATTTAAGCAATTTGCACAAGTTTGGTTTTTCAGGTCAGGTCTTAGTTTCGCTAGCACAGTTTCGCTAGGCAGTTTCGCTAGGTGCACGGGCAGCACTTTCGCTAGGCAATGCCCGGTGACACAGTTTCGCTAGGCTAGTTTCGCCCGAAACTGCTGACGCAGTTTCGCTAGCCTAGTTTCGCAGGGAAACTGGTTTGAACTTTCGTTCAGGTATTTCGCTCGGTAGTTTCGTTCGAGCTGGTCGGGTCAGTTTCGCTAGCGACACTATAGTTTCGCTCGACAGTGTCGCTGAATGAACAAGTAAATTCGCTGGATAATTTCGCCCAGAGAACACACAGTTTCGCTGGTCGCGAAAAACATACGGATTTGCCTAAAAATCAACCTAACAGCTTCTGATCCTACATGCAATCCATTATTTAGCATACATAGGCATTTACCAACATAAATCAGCAAGCTTTAACACCTTAAACATGCATTTTGTCATCAAATCACCCAAAATACATATAAAACCCTAAAATGGCTAAAATAGCATAAATCTCTATCATGGTTGGATTTCATACGCAAAGTTGGAGACTTTATCACAGATCTAGCATCCCTAGTCATAAATACAGAAGATCTAACAAGTTCATGAAAGATTGGGCATGCTTTATGAAGAAACATATAGAAAATGCATGTAAATGGGTTTTGTGTAACATCCGTATGTTTCAAAAACCCGGAAACTCGACCCACATCAAGATCCAAGATTCAAACCCAATTCTAAACACCATAAATGGTAGATTACTCTCTTCCTTATGATAGTACTCTGAAAATGGTGAACGTGGGCGAAAACCGCGTGCAAAACCGAGTTATAACGAAGCGGGAATCGCAAAAACAAATTTGATGTTTGATGTTGAGTTGCAAGACGCGAATTTCATCCCACATTGCCTCTTCAACGAAATTTCCATCCCTTACACACCTATAAATACCTCTTCTAGGTCCCTCATAGTTTCCCAACTCATAGTTTGAGTATAAACAAGTGGAATAACCAAGTTTTGGTGGTTCCACAACTACAATACCTCTTTGGGTGTCGTGCTTAGTGTTTTTTTTATGCTTTCATCGAGGAGGTGCTGCCCTTCAAGCTCGTCCCGTTCGAAAAGCTTCTTGGAGGTAATTCTTCTTCTTTTTCTTTTTTTGTTTCCTTTCTTTTCATTCTTTTGTTATTCGTTTATTTATTGCTTTATTAGCTTAATTAATTAGTTTAGTTTAGGTTCTTAGTTAGGTGCTTTAGGCTCGTTTAGGTAGCCTTGCTAAGGCTCGTTCTTAGAACGCCTAGCATTGCTAAGGCTTGTCCTTTGGACGGCCTAGCTTTGCAAAGGCACGTCATTAGGACGTGTTGCCTTGCTCAGGCCGTTTTGGGCTTGTTGTAGCCTTGTAGAGGCTCGCTAGGCCCAACGAGTCTAAACTATTATGTCCAATTTCATCTATATTCTTCTAATCCAAAACTCAACGTTTTTATGCATGAACAAATTGGGGATTAAGGCTTGTTTTTCACATATCAGCAATTAAACTAATTCTTAATCATTCTAATATGTAATTCAGGTTGAGAACATAAACTCATTTTTAAGAATTTCAAATAACTTAGAAATCGATCTTTGTTTAACAACATATTTAGTGATGATACTTGAGACGCGAATGACATGTAGTAACTGGAAGGGTGAAAACACCGGTAGTTGGGGTCTCTGTCAAAGGATAAGTGTTCGCATAAATCCCATAGTCGGACCTGGATGCTTACCTGGGATGCCCCGATGAGAGTGGAATAACCTATTAGGCCAAAGCATGTCTGGTAACGTTTAAGGTATCGTTCCTCTTAAAAGTTAACATGTTTTCAAACTTCAATTTATAATATTAAAACCCATTCCCCAAATGCATAAGTGCTTAGAATCCCACATCCCAATATTCATGTCGTCCCTTCCTATTCTTTTAGGATGAATCTTCGGGACTAATCATTTCACCTTCACTTTTCGCTTCGTGGACTTAACTTCTAATCCATGTGAGTAATCCTTGCCCCTTTTCTCATTTTCTCATTTTCGGGGTTGCAACATGTATCCTATTTCAAAGTGTTGTCTTTCAAGTTTATCATTTACCATGCGTATGTGATCTATGTGTGAATTATGTGTTATGTGACTTCTAGCATGATTTATCAATATGTGACTTTCAAAGGCTTTCATGTTTATCAAAGGTTTTCATGTTTATCATTGGATGTCAAGTATGTCATGGTTGTCATGTCTGTCATGTCTTTCATTTGGCATAAACATTAACGTAAGGCCTGGGGTAACAAAGATAGATCTATCGGTTGACAACCCACTCAACTTGACCGGTTTGGCGTTGGGTGTTTGGAGCCTATTTCATTATTTCATATAGTCTAACCTGCGGGTTAGGGAAACTTTCATATGTCAGTGAGGTTTGTTTATGCCTAGTATTTCATGTTGTCATTTTATACCAGCAATTTTGGTTATGCCTAGTTTTTCATGTTGTCAATATATTCTAGCATGTTATATTTCACTTATTCTATCATATGACACGTAACGCATGTTTTTCAAATATATGTTATGTATCAAACTTGTGGTTACTCACCAACTATTTATAGTTGACCCTTTTTATTTTATACATGTTGCAGGCTATGATTTTGATGTTTCAAGATGCTATCATATAGGGCTTTTGGACCTAGTCTAATAAATAAATTGTATTTGTTATCAATATGTGGTGTATTGTTTTATCTTTCATGTTATCAATGAAATTCGTTATTTAACTATTGTCACTAAATTAGTTGTCATGAGCTTATGGGCAATCTAATCATGCCCCGACGTCTCCGCCGTCGGTTGGGGTGTGACAGATTGGTATCAGAGCCATGGCTATAGGGAACTAGGTTATTAGAAATGGAATGACCTAGACTATTGTCTTAGGTGTCCAAACACGAGTACCTCGTGTATTGTATGCTTCGTTTAGAGATTGCCCTTTTATGTCTTGTTTTGCCTTAGTTAGGATGTACCTCAAGTCTAACACTTATTACACACTCATGCACCCAACTTCAGGCTTCCTAGCCTTTTCCTTAGTAATGGTGCCTTACGTGCCATTTTAAGAACTTGATTTTATTTGAATTTTTTTTTTAAATCTCATCCGGGTTAGGTTCCTTAGTAACGGACATGTAGTAACTGAAAGGGTGAAAGCACTGGTAATCAGGGTGTCTATCTAGGTAAGCGTTACCTGAGACACTCTGGCGAGAGTGCCTTAGCCTATTAGGCCAAAGCATGTCATAACAAACGTTTCTAGGAACCATATTAACCCTGATTAGTCGAAGGTAGCAGTTTCCCAATCGGGAAATGAGAACCATTTCATTGATTTTAAACAAGTCAATTTGATTTCTTGTTTTGCATGCGATTCCATGATATCCGGTTTATACTCTGATTTCGATCTATGATATTCTTTTGATTTTCAATATTTCATGGTTAAAACGCCACTTTTCGTGATTTCAATGGCATTTTTGAAGTTTTCACCATCGACACTTACTTTCACAATTTTACATATTTTACCTCTCATATTTTAGTCAATTGATATTCCATATTCAAACCTTTCGTGTTTATTACATCCAAAGTCATCCTTGTGATTTCTATTTCACAATTTCATAATGTTGCACTCCTGTGGCGTATCACATCCTACACTATCCTACGATTTACGTTATCGGTTCACAGTTCCATTTTGACTCAACTTTGAGAATTCAAATAACCCCTTGTTATTTAGTTAGTAACTCGAGTTTCATAACTTTCAGATTCCATCCTCGGGGTATTTTTCGATGTTTATACGATCAATTTGTTACCCTCATGATTTCATATACTCTTGATTTTTCACACATCATCCTTGTATTTCAAATTCATGTCATTCCTCACCACCATAAATGTGTCATGGATCTGATTATCCCATTTTAAACCAAAACCTTGTGAGTTCATAAAACGCTTTTGCTTAGTTTCAAAACCTTCATTACATGATTCTCAAGTCGTGGTCGATTGATTGTTTTATCAGATCTTGTTGCCAACCCATTTTAGACTCAACCCAGTAACCCATTGTTCCAATCATAGCCTAACATGTTGCACCAACACGCAATAGACACACCTGCGTGGTGATTCACGTAACCCTACAATGTGTGTCGAAAGCTGGCCATTGCAGACAATGCTTCGGTCAAACTAGCCAAACAAGTTGCGCATCGTCACATTTTGATCTCAAGTCAAATTTGCCGTTTGAATCCAGTTAGTCGGTTTTTAAGCTTATGATATTTATATAAAAAAAATTCATTCCTGATTTCATTGTTCGATGCATAATTCAAAACAATTTACATTCATCATTTCAAAACCTATTTATATCATGTAATTTTTTTTCCTTTTAACTCATTTACAGGTGAGCGAGTGCTTGTCGATGGGTTCACGAGTTTACAAGTTTGCATGGTTACGGGATTACATGCTTATGAGTTTACGCGTTTACCCATATACGAGCCTACGAACTCACACGTACATGATATCCCGTTTTAGAAAATATTAAATTATCTATTTTTGAACCCCTCCAAAGTATCACGTTTTGCACTTTTAGGTATACAAGTTTAGGAATTTACTTGTTTAGAAAATTATGAGTTTACCAGTCCACATGCCTACGGGATTGCATGCGTCGAGTTTACGACGTTATAACTTTACAAGTAGATAACTATACATGTTTATTAAATTAAAAAAAAAACTCATCCTTTATATTCAAGGTTATATTCCAATTGCAATTGCGCGATGTTTCAACTGTTTCGCCTTAACATTCATTTTTATCCAAACTCATGTTTACCCCAGCGAATGTCAAACTTATGTGTATCGCGATGATCGTTTCGTTTTCCCCGCTCGATAATCAAGTCCAGACAATCTATGGCGATAAACCATTCCATGGGTTCTAGCTCATGTCCGACGTTAAAACCCACAAGTACTTGCATAAGGAGTACATTGCCTGTCTGGTCAGCATTGTGGACGTTCGTAATCAGGAATAGGGAGTCCAAGACATCCTAGTCGTTCGGAACTTCCCTAAAGTATTTCCCGAAGACATATTGGGTCTTCCTCCCGTTCGCCAAGACGACTTCCGCATTAACTTACCCGGTACTACTCCTGTTGGCAAGTCACCCTATCGCCTCACACTGTTTTGTGTCAGCCACCTACCTCTAATTATTTTGTTTCCGTAATTACTGCTCCCATTTAGTCTCTTATCGCATTCATGATGACGATATCACCGTATATGTACTACCTTATAGTATGGATACTTCTCAGTTATAATCAACATTACCTTCGAATCCTTGGTTGTGCCTAGCCATAAGCTTCTTTTGGCTAACCTCTAGTGAAACTCCTGGATTTTTTTTACAGCTCTTACGTGGGTAAATTTGTTATCTCCTTCGTTAGCGATGTTCGAATTTACTCGAATCGTATTTTCAAATTTTCATGGAATTTTGACCCAAACAACAATCTTTCAGAAGACTCGCGTTATTCCGCATTTCGATACAGATTGTAACTTTTTTCCATGTTCTCGCTATTCAATGTTTCAAATTTAAACTGTGGTTTTCAATGCTTGGTGTATGAGTTCCAAACTCGCTTTATACAATACTCGATGTGTGGACTCAATTCGCAGCTTCTAATGTTGATCTATGGATTCAAACTCGTGGTGTTAACACACAACGTGTTTATTCAAAATTTTGTAACTCACATTATTCAAAAATTGATTAGTAATTCGGTTTGCGAATTTCGACTCACAGATGGTGAATTCGGTTGTGATTTTCAACGCTTGGCTTGCGGTATTCAACTCTCGGCTCACGAATTCAGTTTTTGGTTTATCTTGACCAAGAGCGTTCTGTTCAGAACGTAGCACACAGTATTCACTGCTTCTGCCTAAAAACAGAGTTTAAGGTTAGAATCCGCAAGCATGGTTCTGGAAGACTCAATGATGGTTCTATTGCTATCATCCGATCTTTGTGGTTGTTGAGAAGATGACGATCCTCGTTGAGAGACATTTGAGCTGGTGGCTTGTGGCTTCTGGTATGACGAGCTGCCTTGTTTCTGATAAGATTGGGTACCACCACCACCCTGCTTTTGATGAGTCTGGTTACTTCCACCAGAATTGGATTGCCCATTCCATGTCCTCGGCTTAGGACATTCACGTGCAAAGTGCCCCATTTCTTGACAGTTGTAACATTGAACTTTCGACTTGTCAAAGCCGATGTTAGTGCTTGAGGGAGCTTGAAACAGCTTTCTTCCAGTCTTCTTGAAGAACTTCCGAGTTCGGGCAGCTATCATACCCATTTTCCATTTGATATCGATCTCCTCGAGATCATCAGCAGAAATTTGGTCAAGGTCTTCTTGACAGACGGTCATGGACTCAAGACTCCCGGACATCTGAGAATTCATGCAAGCTAGAAAAGCATTGCACAAGTCGGAATCCATGCTTGTGTTCGGTTGGGATGCTGGAGATGATTGCTGAACGAAGTAACCAGTTGGAGATTGTTGCACAAAAGTCACATTTGAAGTCTGACCGGTGACAGGTGCGATGACAGCTTCAGTTGGAGGAGGAGCTGGAATAGAAGTAGTGGCAGGTGGGCTTTGACTTGCAGGAACAGAGAATTGGAACTCATCATCTAGGTCGGGAGCAATGAACGCAGCATTGGGAGCAGTTGAAGAACTCCTAACAGTCACAATACCCATGAGAGACTTTCCGTTGCGCTCAACGGCTCGGACTTCATACTCACGAACCTTGTCGATCAAATCCATGTAGTCGGCAGTAGAAAGATCATTACTGTCGAGCAAGTAAGTCACATATGAAGCGAACTCTTGAGGAAAGGAGTGAAGGACCTTCTTGATGATGGCACTATTTTCAGGCCGGATGTTCTTTGTCGTCATCTCAGTGATAATGCGGCAGAATCGATTGACATGAGTTTCAAACGATTCGCCCTGCTTGTGAGAGAAAGTATTGAACGCCAACTTGATCTTTTCCAATCTTCTTTCCTTAGTAGCCGGGTTGCCTTCATATTTCTTTTCCAAGCCTTCCCAGATTTCATGAGCCGATGTGGCAGCACGAAATTGGTATTGCAACTCATCATTGATAGCCATCTTAATGCACCCAAGTGCACGCATGTCAGTTTTCAATTGGACCTTTTCAGCAGCATCCAACTTGTTTCGTGGTTTGGTAATCATCTTCTTAGGTGGAGGATCAGCACCAGTAGTGACAGTAGTAGTTCCAGCAATGGTGGCCTCTTCCACTTCAAACACAGCAGGACCTTCGACTACAGAAGTCAACAGGTCAAAGTCAACGAATTCCAAGTAAGATAAGAATTTCGCCTTCCAATCATCGAAGTCACTTGCCCCCATGAGTTTGGGAGGCCTATTGTTGCCTTGTGTGGCAGGAGTGAAGTGATCCGACATGTTGAAATGATCAACACTAGTCAATTTCGAGACAAAAGGAAGCTAACGGGTCAAACGGGTTGAAAATTGGTTCACTTGCTTGAAAAGTTGTAGAATGCTTGAAATCACCCAAATCCTACAAAATAATCAATAAGGAACACAATTAGCCACATACAACTGATAATTAGTCACAAAATTGAAAAAGTCAATTTTCAACACTTAGCCAAAAATTTCATCAGGATGTTCTTGGGGGGTTCAAGATCAAGAAAAATCAAAGTTTGTAAAAATCAAAATTGCTTGTGCAACAAGTTTAGAAATCAGTAGAGAAACCAAAAACATAACTGGATCAAGCTCCAAAAATCACTCTAAGTAGCTCAAATCCAAGGATTTGTGTGTATATGACAAGAACACTAAAAACTTAGAAATTTGCCTCTAAAATCCTCAAAACATGATGTTTTTGAGTGAAATCAGTTGCAACAGCTTTAGTTTCACTAGTCTAACACAATTTTAGAATCAATTTGATGAAAGAAACACCCCAAAAACAAATTTGATTTTCAAAGTATATAACAGTGGTTACGTAGAACGTAACTCTGTTTTGACTAAAATCAGAAATTTGACCCATTAAATGGAGTTTTTACAGAGATTCAAGCATGGCAATGGAATCCTTGAGTGATTTCTACCAAGAATCAACTCAAAGTTCTAGCAAAACAACCAAGATTGATAACTCAAATGATGGATTTCTTCATTTTGAGACAAGAACTCAAACTTGAAGATTTGGCTCTGATACCAATTGTCAGGACCGATTTCTAGCCAAAGATCATCATTTGATTCATCACACGAGTGCGGAAATCACGTGTGATGATCATCCTTGGTTGGATCAGCAACATTGCCTTGCCATTGTTGAAGAAATCTCTGAAACTCAAAAACACCAAGAACACACACACAAACACACAGTGCTCCTCAGGAGGTTCTCTCAAGGCTTGTTTAGGGTTTCCTAAGAATTCCTATATATACCCTATGAGGAGCACAAGTGTCTATGCACAGAATACAAAGAGAATCACACATCACATCAAGGAATCATTAAATTCGTCTAACACTTATTGTCAGATCGTTTACCATAAGTTGCTGATCATTAAGATGCACAGGTCAGATCGTTAGCCACATTGTGATCACATAGCCAGGTCGATAAGAACAATGTATCGGATCGTTAAGGCTCCTTCAGACTAGCCAGGTCGTTAAGCATACCATAGGCAAGTCGTTAAGGTTTCACCAGATCGATAGATTGGTTCTTCAGGTCGTTAAGGCTAAATGATCAGGGCAAGTCGTTAAGACATGTGAGGCAGGTCGTTAGAGAGGCAGATCGTTACTAGTCATTGAGAAGGCGGGTTGTTAAGATGAACAATGTCAGATCGTTAAACATATTTCACATGCAAGTCGTTAAGGCCAATGTACTCAAGTCGTTAATACATTTATCAGGCAGATCGTTAAGCACAACTAGGGTCAGATCGTTAAGAGTAGTTTGGCCTGAGCGTTAAGTACAACTTAAGCATGAAAATATTCTAAGTGTTGAACAGCCAAACAAACATACAATCACAAGATCAACACAAATGTAAATCAAGCTAAACCAACATAAGATAATAAACAAACATTTAAAGTAAATATTCAAAGTTCAACATTAACTAAGTTATTACAAACAGAAATGTTCAAATACATAA
>JBCNJP010001091.1:0-90000 GCA_039602395.1 Deinandra increscens subsp. villosa | reverse complement strand
AAATTTAAGTTCTAGTTCGAGTTCCATAGTTCGGGTTCCACAACCAATCGATCCAACAATAATTCATACAAGTCCACATATAAGAGCACATATAACCACATAGAGTCCGCGTGTAGTTTTTGAGCAAAGAATAAATATATTGCACTTGATATCAGTACATGTTGCACCCCAAAACGTTTAAAAGAAAGAGGGGTTATGAATAGTCACCTGAAACAGGAGATATGATATAAACACGACACCGCCAAACGAGATGGTTTGACCCCGAATGAGACCTTGACGACGTGATGAGATAAAGAAAATAAATGAATAATTGTACACCCTACCCGTTTAAATGACAGATTTTAGCTTCTTGAAATTTCAAGCCAGAAAATTTTGTTTTCATTACTTACTAAAACGGGTTATATCACATCATTTACTGAAAGTTCGTGAGCAGCGGATCGTTTACTCAATCTAGCTATATCGGACATGAAACGTAATTAACCGATTGTTTTATTGATCAAACGAATAATTACAATCAGTAAACACTTAGAAACAGACTCAGAGAATACACTGCTTAAAACACACACTTAACATAGCTCTATCTCTCTCAGTTACAGAAAACAAAGACAAACGTTATATTTATACTCGACTAGGCGAACTCCGGGCGAACTGCCATCCTAACTGCAGTTCGGACCCAGTTCGCCTAGCAGCTTGAACTTCATCTTGAACTTTTCATCGTCTTGTCTCGATACTTCACACGACGCACATATTATACATTAACAAACTCCCCCTCGTCGTGTGTAGTATCTTTTCAACACATCAAAACTGTATCTTCAATCAAACTCCCCCTCAAGTGCAGAATCCGTTAATTCAATGAAATAAATCTTCAAACAAACTCTTCCTCAACTTGATCGTAGCTTGATCTTGAATACTTGACGATGTCTAGTGTATCTCTGTCTCTATCAGCAGCTTCAGAAGACTTGAAGTTGTGATAATATCTTCACCTAGCAACCTGCTCAAAATATAAATAATCTCGGCGCAAAACGTCTCTTCGAGACTCCAAGATATGATTTTTAAAATTTGATTTGTATCACGTGTTGATCAGATCGAAAATAAAACAGAAACAAAATCTTTTTGGCTTTTTCAAAATGTATATCAAAACAAACCTAAAATCTTTTTGATTTTTCAAACTTATACTAAAACATACTGAAAATCTTTTTGTACTTTTCAAAAATGAAATGAAGTTTCAATACAGAATCGAACTCTATTTTTGGTATGAGAAAGATCACTATCCGAGATCATATTGGTCATAACGCACTGAACTACACTTCAATTTCAACTAATTGAAGCACATAAGTCATGCTGATAGCCGATATAATTTTTCCATCTTAAACTCAAGCAGAATCATACTCATAACATCTGGATATGTTAAGGTATTGATTAGATTCGCTTTGACCAGTATATCCCACACTATCAGACATATTCAGACATTTTCTTTTTCTTGTGTGATTACTTCTTTTTCTCGTGTGATTACACTTGTGATTATCACAAAGCATAATATTTTCATGATATTGTAAACAATGTTCCATGCAAAAAGAAATAAGAATGTTAAATCGTCTACCTTAAGGGCCGATCTTTCGATACGCAGATAAGGCCTCGGATTTAACAAAATAAGAAAATAAAACAAGTTGAAATTGTATAACCCAACAACAATCAGGTCCGTACTCCCATACACGCAGAGAACGTCAGATGAGTTATACGAAACACCAAAGAATATAAAGCAGAATGTCTAACGAACAACAATCAGGTCGATCTTTCGATAAGCAAAGAAAGTCCGATCGTTTGACAAAATAAAGAAAATCAAACAAGTTTAAATCTTGGAAAATTGGAATTAAATAATCCAAGTTATTGGGTATTGGCGGATAATAATCCCAGTTCCAATATTGGCCTACAATAATCACAATTATTTGGTTGTTGGAAAATGCTGGTCCCCGTCTAATTTTTTTAACGACGTTAATGGTAGCTGATGTGGCGATGACATGTCATAAAAATAAAAAGAGAGGATAAAGTCGATGAAATCAATTTTTTAACCTAACGGACCATTCTTCCCCAATTGGTTCACCTTCTTCTCCCAAATCAGTGAATGTGATTGATTTTCTGAAGGTAAGGTACACGAAACAAGACTTTTTTTTTGCCCTAATTTTACCTACATCTTCTAATTTGTGTTTCTGAACAGATTCAATGTCCGGAAAAGTGAAGGTGAAGATTTGGTTCGGCGGTAGGTTCAAAGAACCACAAAGATTGGAGTACTTGACTGGAGGGATACTAAGCTTTGAGATTGAGATGGACAGATTATCCTACTTTCAGATTCAACATTATGTACTAGAATATTGTGGCTATGATAAGGTAAACTTTGTTTTATATTATGTGCTCCTTAGTAAAACCATAAGAAATGGGTTAATGGAATTGAAGGATGATGAAGATGTTAATGAGATGATCAAAGGATTTGGTAAGAAACCTAGTTGCAGTATTTATGTTGAATTTAAGGTACACCAAAAAAAGATATTGCTTTCAGGAAAAACTGAACAAATTCAAAGATATTGCTTTCAAGTGTGAGGTAAGAATGTGACTGTGTGCCCAAGAATTCAGGAAAAATTGAACAAATTCAAAGATATTACTTTCAAGTGTGAGGTAAGAATGTGACTGTGTGCCTAAGAACTTAGGAAAAAATGAACAAATTCAAAGATATTGCTTTCAAGTGTGAGGTACTACCATCAAGTGAAACATTGTATCAGGTGAATGGATACCATCAGGTTGTTGTGGATCTGGAAAAGAGAACTGGTACATGTAGGCAATGGGACCTCACAGGTATCCCATGCTATCATGTTTGTGCAGTTGCAGCATTGCACCAGAAGAATGTGGAGAGGTATGTAGATCATTCATATACAAAGGAGATGTATATGAAGGCATATAACTACACCATTCCACCACTGGCATCAGAGAAGTACTGGACCAAGGTTGATCTGCCATTAGACCCACCACCAATTAAATCAGCACCTGGGAGGCCAAAGAAAAAAAGAAGAAGAGATCCACATGAAGATCCTAAGAAGGCTGGAAAACTTAGCAGGCATGGTCAAGTGAAAAAATGTAGCATTTGCAAGAGTACTTCACATAACAGAACTACATGTCCAAACAAGGGGAAAGGGAAGGCTCCTGAAACAGCTGAGACAAGTCAACCAAAGAAGAAGAGGGGGAGACCAAGGAAGACACCACAGTCTTCACAAAGTACCCAACAATCAACCATAACTGATGTTGCTTAATCATGTTCCTTTTCTTTATGTATTTTGGATTCTAGACTGATATGGCTTAATCATGGTTTGTTTAAGTAATTTGTGTGTAAGACATGTGTTGGATTATGTTTGCTTATCTATGATTAAGTACTATGAATTTAGTAGTTTGTTAACTTCTGTCAAAATTGTCATTGCTGCACACAAGGGTAATTCTGTCATTACTGCACTTATATTGTCATTTGGGAGATTCCTGTTGTTTTGGTCAAAAACTGCCTAAGCAATTAGTTGATCAAACTTCGTATGTGAGGTAGCGTGTTTGATGTGAGTAAAGATGAAAATGTAAATATAAAGATTGACACGAGGATGTAACGAGAGAAAATCCAGGAATCCTTGAGTATCCTCAAGGAGCCTAGCAAAAAACCTCGGGGGCCGGTTCAAAGTACCTGCCTCCTAAAACTTTTATATAATGAACGTTCTTAGTACAAAGGAAATGAGCTCGTAATCTAAGTGTAGTAGAGAATTGTAATCGCAAAAAAGGTCTGTGTGTGTAAGCCTAGAGCTCCATTAAATACGAATTACATCATAACAACATCCCCTAAAAATTAGCAACTAACTCCACGTTCTCCAATTAGCCGTTTGAAGTCCACTTGGTCCACGTTTCTGTTAGTTGACCGGGTCTTTAGGACACGTGATCCATGCTCGAGTTATCCTGCGAATAATGAACAAAAAGGGAAAAGCAATGGTTAGTCAGGAAATATAATTCAGGATCCTTACAATGATGTGCTTGCGAGCTGATTCGAGCTGCTCATAATCTCCTGAATTCTAGTACCAACAATTGCCCCTAAATTTTTGGCGGTTGGCGCATGCAAGCCAGCTGTCGAAAATTTGAAATTAAACCTTATCGCTAACTAATTGTGATTTGAGAGGAATTAGTTGGTCCCAACTTCCTAGGCGAACTTCCCGTTTGATTTCTCCTTTATAACCCTCTCTCCATTTTCATTATCGCTCACAGCTATCTTTTGGCGAAAAACCCTAGAGCTTCTCCCATCTTCTCCAGGTTAGTTTCCTCTATCTTCCTTCTCGTTTTCTTTTCCGATAATGGGAAAAAAGCTGCTGCGATCATCGGCCATGGTCTCCGACCAAGTGGCCGACAAATTTATCGATCAAGGACTCCTCCCGGCGACAGCGGAGGAGACCTGCAACTTTGACGATCGGAAGATCGCAGTGTTGCAGCGTTCTGCAAGCTTTCCCGCCGGAGCTGAATTCCGTCCTTTCGATCCGTCTTTAAAAGCTGACCATATCTCCGACGATTGGGTCTGTTTCCTTTACTACCCCTTTTTGCTCGGAATGTCATTTCCTTTCCCGGACTTGGTCACCAATTTCTTTTCCATCACCAACCTCGCCTACTCTCAAGTGATGCCCATGGTGTGGCGAATTTTTTTTTCTCTTCATCATTTGAACCAGACTCGTAAGCTCAACATTGGGGTTGCCGAGATCTGCAAAGTGTACCGATTGGCCACACATGGCAACAGCAGGTTTGTATTGAAGATTAGAACCGGAGAAGCTCAAATGATCCCTAGGATTTCCCACAACGACCACGATTGGAAGCGTCAATTCTTCTTTGTAAAAAGGAGTAGCCTTGTTGGTTGTGAGAACCTTCCTACCCAGTGGGTTGTTAAGGTTAGGAAGAGTTTTTATAACATTTTAATTCCAAACACTCTTCAATTTCATATAACTGATATGTTTGTTTCTTGATTTTACAGCGCCCAAATTTGAAGCTCTGATCAAGCCGACCCGTGAATCCTCCAAGAAGCTCAAGGATCTCTTCAGCATCCCAGTGGCAGAAAGAAGCTGTCAGCCCGAAGACGTTTCAAGTGCCAGAAGCATCACTCAGCAGTCTCTCAGCCCTTCAAGAACCATGTCAACAGGTATTTGTATGAGCCCTCTCCCCTTTTGTCTTAAGTTATACCTTATGATATCTGGAAACTGATCTTTTTCTGTATATGATGAAGCCCCAGGTTCAGCTTCCAACTTCTCCTTCAAGGACCTCAAGCTGCTCATCGCAAAGAAAGAAAAAACCGAAGAGACTAGTAGCAAGGCTCCCACTGACCCTTCAGCCGCTAAGTTTCGAGCTCCCAGCACTCGGCCCAAGACCTCTTCTGCAAAGAAGCGCAAGGCTCCAGACTCCACTATCAACGTGGACAGCTTCGATGATCTCCCTCCTGTCGCAGCTGCTAACAAGCTGCTCTCGCTGCAAGCTGTGGTGAACATTGTAAGTAATAGCACAATAATAGAGAAGTATGTTAAAATTATAATTATAACACTTCCCTTGTTGATTCTGATGCGTTATGCTTTGATGCAGGGTATCGACAAGCTGAGCCACGAGGTGATTGATCTCGAAGGCAAGCTGGAGGTTATGGAGCAGAAGCTTGAAGCAGCTGAGCAGAAGCTTGAAGCTTCTGAGCTTAAACTTGACCAGGCCATGCTCCGTCTCGAGAAGGTGAGTAAGGCATCAGCCAGCAACACACGCCACTATGAGAAGCAGGTCAAAGAAAAGGATGATGCAGCTGCTGAAGCATTAAATCTGGCCGAACAGAACGCTCAATCTTCAGCTGCCATCAGTGTGCTGGAGTGCATGATTGAGATGGCGACTGCTGCTCAGGCTAAAGGCTTTACCTCGGAGAGCTGGCCGGTGAAGGACTGGGAGGTGAGCCTCAAGAAGCTGTTGACTGAGAGAGGAGATGCTTCAGAAAAAGCTGAGAAGGAGGTCGAGCCGGAGGTTGAGAAGGAAGCTGAGAAGGAGAAAGGCAAGGGCAAGGAGGTTGAGCAGGTGGAGGCTGCTGGTGATAAGTTGGGCGATGAAGGCATTCTTGACTAGGTCGGAGCCCACTTTTTTAGTTTGTTTGTTTTGGTGGTTTGTGGTTTTTGAACAATGGTTGTGATGAAACAAAAACAATGGTGACTTGACTTTTGGGGGCTTGGATGGAGGGACCTTGAGTTTCAAGGCGAAGTCTAAGCTCCTTAGACAATGTGGTTGACCTCAGGTGGAGGGATCTTGGGTTCCAAGACGAAGCCTGGGGTCAATCTTTCTAATTTCCTGCAAATATATGACTTAGTAGTATTTTGATCATCATGGTGTGTTGTGTATGTTTTAATTATTTGGAAAAATGCTTAAACGAGGATCCTACAAGATGCTCAATAACATAGTTCAGTATAAAAACTCAAAAGTCTATAAAACTTTACCAATGTTAACAGACCATGATGCTTGCCAATACTCAGTTAGTAATAAAAAAAATTTATAACAATACTGATGTCACCTGTTCAAGTGGATTCCATTCTCCAAAACAGTCAAGATCCTTGCGGATTCTTAAGGATCCTCAAGGCAGATTTGGTGAGATTCCGACGAAACTGAGAGTAAGCCTTGAGCACTTGAAAATGAGTTAAACAGGGGTCAAGCCCAATCTGCCTTTTGAGGCGCGATGTACCTTACAAATCTTGGGTCTAGGCCAACTGGGGTCAAGCCCAAAAACTTGAGAGACACGAAAGTGCCTATACCTTAGTTAATGTGAAAACATTAAAAACCTTTGTTAAGCTGAGGACAAGCTCAAAAACACTTGGGACTAAGCCAACTGGGGTCAAGCCCATAAACCTGAGAGACACGAAAGTGCCTAAACCTTAGTTGACATGAAAATGCCAAAAACCTTAGAATCTTTTCGAGATGACACGTCTGCCACCCATTTTGAAGTGCACTCTATGGCCAACAGTGATGAAATTATCAGCCACCCTCAGATGGACTGGTCGCACCACCTTGAACCACAGGCCACCATCGTGCGCTCCTGGCGAGGGTCTTGCGCTCCTGGCGATTCCCATTAGTGAACGAGAAGGTGAAAACCTCCTAAACCTTTTGACAGCATTCAGAATGCTTTTGACTTAGAAGAGGTGATCAGCCTCTATCTTATGGTAGGACGCTCAGAGCACCTACAAAACACTTCAAGGCTTGGTGAGGGGTGGGTGTTAGCTTGGCTAACACCCCTCCGATGCCTAAGTCAGTAATCATTCCACAAAGATAATAATATGAAATTGAAATAAGGGTCAAAAATCATACCTGAGGTTTTCGAAGTTTAAACAAGGATTCTTTTGATATGCCCAGAGGATCTAGAGAGAGCTTACATAAAATACAACTTCAAGTGAATCGCATTCCAAGCTCTTGGGAGTAGCTCACCTTCCATAGTAGCCAGCCTGTATGCTCCCTTTCCAGCTTCTGAATCTATTAGGTAAGGACCTTCCCATTTAGGTGCAAGTTTCCCATGTGTCGGATTGATAGTGTTTTGAAAAGCTTTCCTGAGTACCAGATCTCCTACTTGAAATCTTCTGACCCTTAGATTTCTGTTGTAAGACTTGGCTATCCTTTGCTGATATGCTGCCATCCTAAACTTTGCGAGATCTCTAATTTCATCGATTGTTTCAAGATCTTCAAGGAGCTCTTGCTTGTTTGCTTTAAAATTCGGGCAGCTTGTTCTTGCAGTTGGCATCACCATTTCAGTGGGTATCACAGCTTCGGATCCAAATACTAAGGAAAATGGTGTTTGACCAGTAGCATTTTTGGAGGTCGTTCTGTCAGCCCACAATACAAAAGGTAGCTCTTCAGCCCATTTTCCTTTCTTGTCTCCTAGCTTCTTCTTGAGATTATTGATGATGATTTTATTGCTCGATTCTGCTTGGCCATTAGCTTGTGGATGTATGGGTGTTGAAGTTACCATCTTGATCCCCCATGCTTCACAAAAACTTGTCGTCCTTTTTCCAATAAATTGAGACCCATTGTCGCACACTATTTCTGATGGGATTCCAAATCTTGTCAAGACATTCCTTTTGATGAAGGAAATCACTTCCTTTTATCTAACTTGAACAAAAGCTTCGGCTTCAATCCATTTGGAAAAATAGTCCGTCATAGCCAGCATGAAGACTTTTCCTCCGGGTGCTACAGGCAGCTTACCAACTATGTCCATTCCCCATTTCATAAACGGCCATGGAGATGATATTGAATGGAGCGGCTCAGCAGGCTGATGGAGGATATTGCCATGCCGCTGACATGCATCACACTTCTGAACAAAGGCCATAGCATCCCTCTTCATAGTAGGCCAGTAGTATCCTGTTCTCAATACTTTGGAAAATAGTGATCTGCCCCCAGTGTGATTGCTACAATCACCTTCGTGAATATCTTGGAGCACCGCAAGTGCGTCAGGCTGCTCGAGGCATCTCAAATATGGTCCTGCAAGAGATTTTTTGTATAAGATACCATTTATTATTGAATATGGGATTACCTTTGTTCGGAAGAGTCTGGAGTTCTCGTTTTTGGGGATTTCTCCTTCTTGGATAAATCTCCTGATAGGGTAAGTCCAGGATTCCTGAGGATCCTGAGAGTCTATCATTTCTTGATCTTTATCTGTTGTGACATCATTAACTTCTTGTTCTTTGATTGCTGGCGTCAGGATGTGAGTTATGGGAATCTTGACAACTTCTGGGATCCTTAAGGATGATGCTAAATTTGCCAAAGCATCAGCTTCTGCGTTTTCTTCTCTAGGTACCTGTGATATGCTGCAATTTTCAAAAGATAATGCTAACTGTTTTACAAGGTCTAAATATTTGGTTAGCCTTTCGCCTTTCGCTGCATAGGTTCCATTAAATTGGTTAGTTAATAACAAAGAGTCAATAAAAACTTGAATGTGTTGGATACCCATATCTTTAGCGAGTTGTAATCCTGCAATTAAAGATTCATATTCAGCTTCATTATTAGTAGCTTTGAACTCACAATGGATAGATAGAGGGATAATGTACCCCTGTGGCGATTTCAGTAGCACACCCAACCCTGTTCCTCTAACGTTAGATGCTCCATCTGTATATAGGATCCAACTGCCTGAAGCTTCCTCGAGCTGCTTGACCTCTAGTTCAACTTCTGGTAGTATATCACTGCTGAAATCAGCCACAAAGTCTGCGAGGGCTTGTGACTTGATTGCTGTCCTTGGCTCATATATGATGTCATAGGCACCTAATTTAACTGCCCACTTCGCCATTCTTCCGGACATTTCTGGCTTTCTTAAGACACACTTAATAGGATAGTTAGTTTTTACGTAAATAACATGGGTTTCAAAGTAATGTCTTAATTTTTGAGAAGCCATTACGAGAGCTAAAATCAATTTTTCTAGATAAGAATACCTGGTTTCAGCATCTAGTAATGTTTTGCTTACATAGTATACCGGATGTTGTTGTCCCTCATGATCTTTCACAAGTACAGCACTCACTGAACTGCCAGAAACTACTAGGTAGAGAGATAATGGTTCACCCTTGACTGGTTGCATTAGAAGCGGAGCAGATGACAAATATTCTTTTAAGGAGCTCAGGGCTGCTTCATGCTTTTCACCCCATTCGAACTTTTTGTTCTTTTTCAATATGTCATAAAATTCTTTGCTCTTCTCTGATGATCTTGATATGAATCGGTTAAGTGCTGCTACTCTTCCAGTCAATCTTTGAACTTCCTTGACATTCGTTGGAGATTTCAAATTTATAATCGCTTGGATTTGTTCAGGGCTGGCCTCTATTCCTTTTTCAGGAACCATGAAGCCCAGGAACTTGCCGGCCTTTACTCCAAAATGGCACTTGGAAGGATTTAATTTCATATTGAACTGGTCCAATATATCAAAAGCAGCTTCAAGATCTCTAGGATGATCCTTTGCTTTTTTCGATTTCACCACCATATCATCTATGTATACTTCCATGGTGTCCCCCAGTTTGTCTTTAAACATCATGTTGACTAGCCTTTGGTATGTGGCACCTGCATTTCGTAAACCAAAAGGCATTGCAATATAATAATAAATACCTATGGGTGTCATGAAGGCCGTGTCTTCCTGATCTGATGGTTCCATTTGAATTTGTTGAAAGCCCGAAGATGCATCCATAAAAGTCAGCATCTCGTGCCCAGCAGTTGCGTCCACCATAGAATCAATGTGTGGCAGAGGGAATGGGTCTTTTGGACAAGCCTTGTTTAGGTCTGTGTAATCTACACACACCCTCCACTTACCATTCTTCTTCTGGACCACCACCACGTTAGCTAGCCATCGAGGGTATTTAACTTCTCTAATCATTTTTGACTTGAGCAGCCTGTAAACTTCTTCTCGGATTATGATGTTTCTCTCAGGAGCGAACTTCCTTCTCTTCTGATGTATTGGCCTGAAAGAATCATCTATACCAAGTTTATGAGTAATAAGATATACCTGTCATGTCTTCATGTTTCCATGCAAACGTCGTGACTCGGGACTTCAAGAGGCTCACGAGCTGCTCTTCAGTATCCTCAGGAATATTGGTTCCTACCAGCACTTTGATTTCAGGATCTTCAGGATTAAGTTGAACTTCTTTGATTTCCAACTCCTTTGTCATCTAAATTCTTCGTGCTGGTTTCTTTAATTGCTATGCTGGCTTGGACTTGATGGTGTTCTTCATTGCAGAAGTATAGCAGTCTTTGGCTTCTTGTTGATCACTTAGTATTCTTACAACTCCCCAAGGTGTGGGAAGCTTCACACATTGATGATAGGTAGATGGAACCGCTTTCATGTCATGGATCCATGGCCTTCCAAAGATTACATTGCAACAAGGAAGGGAGTCAATAACGCAGAATTTCTGCATGGAGTTGACCCCTTCAATGTAAACAGGAAGTCTGATGTCTCCAACCGTATGCTTGGTTTCTCCGCTGAATCCTACTAACACCGAGGATCTTGGGATTATCTCTTCTTCTGGAATGCTCATCTTTTTAAGCACGTCCAATTGAATAATGTTGACCGAACTGCCATTGTCTATAAGAATCCTGCGAACATAATGGTTAGCAATACATAATGTAATTACCAGACTGTCGTGGTGAGGATCCTGGATGTCCAGCTTATCAGTTTCGTCAAAAGAGATGACTTTATCTTCAGTCAATATCGCGTTCTTCTTTGGTCGACTGCCTTGATCCATCTTGGTCTCCTTAGCATGTCTCTTTGCTGATGAGAAAGAGGTTCCGCATATGTCAGATCCTCCCGAGATGAAGTTGATTACTTTTGTATCTGCTGGTGGCGACTGAGCTCTTTTGGGCAGCTCAGCAGCTTCTTGAGTTTTACTTTTCTTTCTGGCGAATAGTTCTTTGAGATGCCCCTTGCTGAGCAGGTAACTGATCTCTTTTTGAAGGGCTATGCAATCATCTGTTAAGTGCCCAAAGTCTTCGTGGTAGGCACCATTTAGACTTATCTTTCTATGATCCTTACTTTTCTGATTTTCTTGGCTATCTGGCTTTATCACCTAGATCCTGCAAGGCACATAACAAACCACCCATGTCAGTTGAAAAGCAATAATCAGATACCTTTGGGAAGTTTTCTTCGTCGTCCTCATCTTCAACTTCGTTGACCCTAGGATTATCGTTTCGATAATAGGGTTTGTTTCGTTGTTGTTTTCCGGGAGAATCTGTCCTTCTGCCTGATGGTTCGTCACCTCTTTTTTGGATCTTCTTATCATCCTCTAGCCTGATGAACCTTAATGCCCTTGTTCTAACTTCATCAAGGTTCCTGCATGGAGTCATAACCAAATCATCATAAAAGCGGGAATCTCCTCTAATCCCCATTTTGAAAGCCTCTACAGCAGCAGCCATATCTAGGTTGGGAATATCCAGAGCTTCTCGACCGAATCTGGCCACATAATCCCTCAGGGATTCGTTGGGCTTTTGAACTATTCTATACAAATCACCAGTGAGCTTCTCAAAGCTCCCGCTGCAAGAAAACTGGTTATTAAACAAGTTAACTAAATGGGGAAAAGAAGTAATGGTATTAGGAGGAATACTGAGCAGCCATTTCAAGGCTGGTCCTGTCAATGTTGAGCCAAATCCCTTGCATAAGCAAGCTTCTTTGATGTTTGCAGGAATGGGGTTGATTTCCATTCGTTCCCTGTATTGTGCTACGTGCTCCTCAGGATCTGTGTTCCCGTCGTAGAGTTTTATGTTGGGGGTTTGGAATCTTTTTGGTATCTCTACGTCACAAATGGGCCATGCAAATCTAGAAACCCTGTGGCTGCCTGCTGGCACTTCAGGAATTGGACGTATAACACCGGGAACACTTGAGATCATGTCCTTTAACCTCTGAAGTTCCCTAGCGATAGTCGGGTTGATACCTGCATCCTGCACAACTCCTTGGTTAGGGTTAGCATAAAAATTATCAAAGTTATTACCAGCCCTAGAAGTTTGGAGATGGATCTGGGGTCCATATTCAGCATCTCTAAGGACGGTTGGCTCAGTTGTAGTTCCCACTTGCATGAGGATGAAGTCTCCCTCATGCATCTCTTGAGATGAACCTGGGATTGTGCCTGCAGAGACAGTAGGATAAGAAAATAAGGATCCTTGAGGATCCTGAGCAGCTCGGAAGCGGCTCCGATATTGTTGGAATGGCAGAGATGAAAATCCCTGAAGCATTTGAGGAGTAGGTGCTGCTGACTGCTGGCTCCAAGGCTCATGAAGGTTCGTCGCAGCAAACCGATGTGGTTGAGATACATGTTGTTGCATTGATACCGTTGGCATTTGATGGCTTAAAAACCTGGCTGGTTGCTGACTCGAGCATCTCGGCCGCTGCTGACTTCCATATCCACTGTAGTAAGATTCTGGGGGCTGCTCGGAGTAGAACCCAGAGTATTCCAGATCTATCACCCTAGAAGTCTTCTGATGCTGAGAGCCTGAGAATCCTGCAGTAGTAGCTGTTGCAATACCTGACTTTGGAGCAGTAGAGGGATTCGCTTTCTGTTTTGGCTGCTCCGACATTTCCGGAGAGTCGAACCCGAATGATTTTGGCATCAAAGGGCTAATTTCCTCTACTGGTTTCTTTGATTTCTTCAATTCCATGATCTCCTTCATCATTTTCTCGTTGGTTTTAGCTTGCTCATCCACATGAGACTTCATTTGCCTGATCAAAACATAGAGATCGTTATTAGAAATAGCAGAGTCAGTGGACGTACCTTGAGATCCCTGAAAAGTAGGATATTCCACTCTTTTAGCGTCGGTGCCGGTCATTTTCTTCAACATTGGGGGGAGACCAGTGTTGACAGCCGGTTTAGTGGATGAAACAAATTTCGAAGTAATTTTTTGTTGGCTTGACATTTTCAAGAATCGATTATGGGAAGAAGATCAAGGTTCTTAATCGAATTCAAACACCGTTTGCCCCACGGTGGGCGCCAAATTGTTTTGGTCAAAAACTGCCTAAGCAATTAGTTGATCAAACTTCGTATGTGAGGTAGCGTGTTTGATGTGAGTAAAGATGAAAATGTAAATATAAAGATTGACACGAGGATGTAACGAGGGAAAATCCAGGAATCCTTGAGTATCCTCAAGGAGCCTAGCAAAAAACCTCGGGGGCCGGTTCAAAGTACCTGCCTCCTAAAACTTTTATATAACGAACGTTCTTAGTACAAAGGAAATGAGCTCGTAATCTAAGTGTAGCAGAGAATTGTAATCGCAAAAAAGGTCTGTGTGTGTGTAAGCCTAGAGCTCCATTAAATACGAATTACATCATAACAACATCCCCTAAAAATTAGCAACTAACTCCACGTTCTCCAATTAGCCGTTTGAAGTCCACTTGGTCCAAGTTTCTGTTAGTTGACCGGGTCTTTAGGACACGTGATCCATGCTCGAGTTATCCTACGAATAATGAACAAAAAGGGAAAAGCAATGGTTAGTCAGGAAATATAATTCAGGATCCTTACAATGATGTGCTTGCGAGCTGATTCGAGCTGCTCATAATCTCCTGAATTCTAGTACCAACACCTGTCATAACTGTATTTAAGCAGGTTCAAATGGTAGGTGTTTTTGGTCATTATTGGTCATATTGGTAATTTTAGGTTCATTTGGTAAGTTTGGTGAATATTGGTCATATCGCAGTTTGGGTCATTTGGGTCATGCATAACAGGTTCATTTGGGTCATTTGGAAATTTTGGTCATTTGGGTCATTTGGAAACAGTCATAACAAACAGTCATAACAAGTCATAACAGACATTTTTGCCAATTCCATTAGATTACCAGATGGTGAGGTTTGGTCCATTCACTTGGGACATCCCTTTCAGTTGGCTAAACAATCAAATTGACAAAAACAGATGGCAAAATCCACTTCACAAAACAGAATTAAAACAACTAAACTTTTGCCAATTTCATTAGATTACCAAAATGTTGCCATTACATTGGATCAAAGAAATCTGAATACAAATACAATTAACTTGCATGCCATTACATTCACTGACTATTCAATTCAATGCCAAAGCCAAAACACACCTAAAACAAAACACCATTACAATCAGATACTTTCTCATTGCTGTTTTTGACTTTGCCATCTCAATTCTAAGACCCTTAATTTCTTCCTGCAACTATAAGGCCTCATTCCTCATTGACTTTCCATAGTTCAAAGCATTGTCCACTTTGTGTTTCCAAACAAAAAACGTGCAGTTAACATCCTAAATCATCAACAGATGGTGTTTATATTAGCAATTGACAAAAAAAAGATTAATTTTCAACTATGGAGTACTTACCGGCCAAAGGGCGCAACCAAAGAATTGTTGCCCTGGTCTTGAAGTATCCGCACCAGCTGTTTGGGCTGATATTTCGGGATCCTAGGCGGGAGCTCAAGTGGTTCAGTATCCTTAGACGGGTTGAGAATCCTGATAGGTTCGGGCATCCTGAATTACAGTTATCGACTAACCGCTATGTTGTTCCTAGTATTTATTTGCTTGCAGGTAAAGAAAACGTGTAAAACAAGCCTAAAGACTCGGACAAATACTATAGAACGTGGACTAAGTAGTCCACAACGTTCATATTGACTTAATGGGGAGAATCCCTAAAATATAGGACAGTTGGTTGTTTTATTTCAGGATCCTTGCCGGAAGCTCAAGTGGTTCGGTATCCTGACAGGTTCGGTATCCTGAAATGCAGTTATCGACTAACCGTTTCAATTCTCCACGTGTCCTAATTAATTGCAGGCTTAAAGGGACGTGTAAATGAAGGCTAAAGACCAGGTCAAGCATTAAAGAACGTGCCATAACTGATTCCTAACGTTCACAAAGACTTGGGAATGGAATCCCTTGTTTTTAGCACTTTCGGTTATTACCTTGTAACTATATAAATAGAGGTTTTGATCGACTTAGGGAACACACAACTCACTCTCACATTAGCTCTGATAGCATACGATTTCTGTAACACTTAGCCTGATCGATCAAACCTCCAAAACACTTGTAATTTTCAGTTTCCTATCAATAAAATTGTGTGGTAGCGGGCTCTTCAGGCCGGCTCCCGAGGTTTTTTTGCTAGGATTCCTAGAGGCAACTCGAAGAATCCTGGATTTTTCCCTCGTTACATCCTTGTGTTCAGTTTTACATTTCGAACATATTAGCAAGCACACTACCTCACATTCTAAGTTTGGAATACGAAATTCCTTTGTGAATTTTTGACCAAAACAGTTTGGCTCCCACCGTGGGGCAAGTGGTGCTTAATCCTACCAAAATCCCATATATCATTCACTTGATTTGATCTGCAATCCCAAAAAATGTCAAACCCGCAAAAAACTGTCTCGGCCTCTACATCATCTTCCATTCCTCCTCTTCCTTCCATCCCAGGAAGCCAGAAGAAGACCAATGACCGTCAGAAGAAAGTGGACGAGCAGCCGAGAAAAACTGATTATCCTGTCTTTACAGGATCCCAAGTCCAATCTGTTGATCCTATTATTACTAACAGTGATTTGTTTTCCTTGATTAAGCAGGTAAAGAATCAAATGGACCAGCAAGAAAAAACCAACTTAACGATGATGAAGGAGATTGAAGAGCTAAAGAAATCTAAGAAGCCCATGGAAGAACAAAGCCCTCTGCTTCCTAGGCATCTTGATTTCAATGCTTCAGGATCCTCAGATCCGTCTCGCTACAATTACAAATCAGCATCAGGCTTCACTACAGCTCCTACAATAACTTCTCAAGCCGCTGGAAACGTGGAGAGTACCGCTGGATTCTCAGGAGCTTTCCCACCAGAATCCTCACAGTCACGCTACAAGAGTCCTTGGATTCCATCATGGTTGGGATCCTCAGCCTTGCCGTCTCAAGGATATTCTTTTTCTGTTGGAAATCCAAGCCAGAACCCTCAAGGATATCAATACTCTAACCCTTCTGTTTCTGCAGGAATCTTTAAGACTAGCTCCTCAGAAGTGCATGACGGAGACGTTATCCCCATGCAAACAGCGACCACCACAGAGCCGAGCTTACCAGCGGGCTATGGATATGGTTCCGGGATTCTAGTCCAGATTCCTGACCCAGGTATTCATCCAAGTATCGCCAGGGAGCTCCAGAAGTTGAAAGAAATGATATCAAATGTTCCAGGGATCCTGAAACCTATCCCTGAAGTTCCTTTGGAAAGCCACAAGATCTCTAGATTTGCCTGGCCAATATCTCAGGTGGAGATCCCGAAGCGTTTCCAGACTCCAAGCATGAAGCTCTATGATGGAACCACAGATCCTGAAGAACACGTGGCACATTACCGGGAGCGTATGGAGATCAATCCCATTCCGGCAGGGATTAAAGAAGCCTGTCTATGCAAAGGCTTTGGATCAACCTTAATAGGACCAGCCATGAAATGGCTACTGAGCATTCCTCCTAACACTATTACATCATTTTCTCATTTAGTTAACTTGTATAACAATCAATTTTCTTGCAGCAGGACCTTTGAGAAGCTCACAGGTGACCTGTACCGAATAATTCAGAAGCCAGATGAGCCTCTCAGGGAATACATTTCCAGATTTGGGCGAGAATCTCTTGAGATTCCTAATCTGGATATGGCAGCAGCCGTGGAAGCCTTTAAAATGGGGCTATCCAAAGATTCACGTTTTTATGATGACCTTGTCATGGCTCCTTGCAGGAACCTTGACGAAGTGCGTATTAGAGCCTTGAGATTTATCCGTTTGGAAGATGACAAAAGGATCCACCAAAGATTGGAGGTTCCTAAATATGACCCTAACAGCAAGAAGGCGGAATCCCCCGGGAAGCCATATAGATCTCGTCCATACTCCAAACCGGAAAATCACAAAGTCAATGCCGTCGACCAAGATGATGATGAGGAGGAGTATCCTAAGGTATCTGAATACTGTTTTTCCGTTGACATTGGTGGTTTGATGTGTGCTATGCAGGATCTAGGTGAAAAAGCGAGATGGCCCAGGAAGGATACCAAGCAAGGATCCTGGAAAGACAAGACCAAGTGGTGTGCCTTCCACGAAGATTTCGGCCACCTAACAGATGAATGTATAGCACTCCGAAAGGAAATCAGCTATCTACTCAGCAAGGGGCATCTTAAAGAATTGATTGGCAGAAAGAAGATAAAGACTCAGGAAGCCGACAAGGTGCCTCAGAGGGCAGCTTCTCCACCCCATGATGCCCAGATAATCAACTTCATCTCAGGAGGCTCAGACATCTGCGGCACTTCGTATTCCTCAGCCAAGAAGCATGCTAAGGAATCCAAATCTGAACAGGGTGACAAACCTGTACGAACGTCCACCCTAACTCAGGACAAGCTTATATCCTTTGATGAGAGTGACCGTTCTCATGTTCAGGATCCTCATCATGATAGTCTTGTGGTTACTTTATATATTGCTAACCATTTTGTTCGCAGGATCCTGATTGATAATGGAAGCTCAGTAAATATAATCCGTCTTGATGTACTAAAAAAGATGGGGATCCCGGAAACTGAAATAGTTGCAAGATCCTCAGTCTTAGTTGGCTTCAGCAGTGAAACTAAAAGCACCGTTGGGGATATCAGGCTGCCGGTATATATAGAGGGGGTAAACTCTATGCAAAAATTCTGTGTTATAGATTCTCTCTCTTGTTGCAATATTATTCTTGGCAGGCCATGGATTCACGAGATGAAGGCAGTCCCTTCAACTTATCACCAATGTATCAAGCTTCCTACACCCTGGGGAGTTGTGAGAATTGAAAGCGACCAGCAGGAAGCTAAGAACTGTTATTCAACTTCAATGAAGAACACCACTAAGGTGACGAAGGGATAGCAATTACAGAAAAAGGCACCTGAATTGCAGGAGGACAGGGAGCTGGAAGTCAAAGAAGTGCCTCTAGACCCTGGGAATCCGGAAATCAAGGTGCTCGTGGGAATAAGCATCCCAGCAAATGTTGACAGGAATTACTCCAGCTTCTCAAAGCCAGAACTTCAACTTTCGCCTGGAAGCATGAACATATGACAGGTATCCCTAAACATGTAATTACTCATAGACTTGGTTTAGATCCTTCTTTCAGGCCTATACAGCAAAAAAGGAGGAAGTTTGCTCCAGAGAAGAATATAATCATCTAGGAGGAAGTCGACAAGCTTCTCAAAACAAAGATGATCAGAGAAGTCAAGTACCCTAGATGGCTAGCAAACGTGGTGGTGGTCCAGAAGAAGAATGGAAAGTGGAGAGTTTGTGTCGACTACACAGACTTGAACAAAGCCTGTCCTAAGGATCCGTTTCCACTTCCCCATATTGATGCTATGGTGGATGCCACGACTGGTCACGAGATGCTCACCTATATGGATGCCTCGACAGGATTCCAACAAATTCAGATGGAACCATGCGATCAGGAGCATACGACATTTATGACTCCAACAGGTATATATTGTTATACTGCTATGCCCTTTGGTTTGAGAAATGCAGGTGCCACCTACCAGAGGCTCGTTAATATGATGTCTAAAGAGCAACTGGGGGACACGATGGAAGTCTATATAGATGACATGGTAGTGAAATCCAAAAAGGCTGAAGATCATGTCAGGGATCTCCAAACAGCCTTCGATATCATTGATCAGTATAACATGAAGCTCAACCCCTCTAAGTGCCACTTTGGGGTGCGAGCTAGAAAATTCCTAGGCTACATGGTTACTGAAAGAGGGATAGAAGCAAGTCCAGAGCAGATCAAAGCGATCCTAAATTTGAAGTCCCCATCGAATGTTAAAGAAGTACAAAGGTTGACAGGGAGAATCGCAGCGCTCAACAGGTTCATTTCAAGATCCTCAGAAAAAAGTAAGGATTTCTATGATATCCTGAAGAAAAACAAGAAGTTCGAATGGACTCAGAAGCATGAAGAAGCCCTGAGATGCCTGAAAGACTACCTGTCAGCAGCCCCGTTATTGATGAAACCAGATGATGGGGAGCTGTTATATTTATATCTCGCTGTTTCCGGAAGCTCAATCAGTGCAGTCCTGGTAAAAAACCATCAAGGTCAGCAGCATCCGGTATATTATGTAAGTAAAACTCTGCTAGACGTAGAATCCAGGTATTCTCACCTTGAAAAGTTAATTTTATCTCTTATAATGGCTTCCACTAAACTTAGACATTGTTTTGAAACCCATACTATAATTGTGATGTCTAACTATCCTATCAAGGCAGTTCTTAGGAAGTCGGAAATGTCAGGAAGGATGGCTAAGTGGGCAGTCAAACTGAGTGCCTACGACATCAAGTATGAACCAAGAACAGCAATCAAATCCCAAGCATTAGCTGACTTTGTGGCGGATTTCAGCAGTGACATTGAACCAGAGGTTGAAAAGGAAGTCCAGCAACTTGAGAAGCTCAAAGAAGACTGGATCCTCTATACCGACGGCTCCTCGAATGTCAGAGGAACAGGGCTAGGAATCCTGCTAAAATCGCCACAGGGGGACATAATACCTCTATCCATATCCTGTGAATTCCAGGCTACCAATTATGAAGCTGAATATGAGGCTTTAATTGTTGGATTGCAGCTGGCTAAGGATATGGGAATCCTATCTATACAAGTGTTTGTTGATTCTCTCCTATTAACTAACCAATTTAATGGCTCTTATGCAGTGAGAGGGGAGAATCTGATCAAATATCTTGAAATTGTTAAAAAATTGTCTCTATTTTTCGAAAATTTTAGCATTTCGCAGGTACCAAGAGAAGATAATGCAGAAGCCGACGCCTTGGCAAACTTGGCTTCATCACTCAGGATCCCTGTGAATGTCAAAATTCCAATAACTCACATCTTGACGCCAGCGATAGCTCTACAGGAAGCTCAGGCTGTTGACGATGATACAGGTGCAGATGTTGAGAATCCTGAAGATGCTCAGGAATCCTGGACCAACCTGATCCGGAAATATCTCAAAGATGGGGAAATTCCAAAGGGCGAAAACCCTAGAGCTTTTCGCACAAAGGTAGTACCCTATACTATAATTGATAATATCCTATATAAAAGATCTCTTGCAGGTGTCTACTTAAGGTGCTTAGAGAAGTCAGAAGCTCTAGAGGTGCTTGAAGATATCCATAGTGGAGATTGTGGAAACCATACCGGGGACAGGGCACTGTTCTCTAAGGTTCTCAGGTTCGGATACTATTGGCCAACCATGAAGAAGGATGCCGCGAGCTTCTCACAAAAATGCGATGCTTGTCAAAGGCATGGCAATATCCTCCACCAACCTGCTGAGCATCTGCATCCTATAATATCCCCATGGCCCTTCATGAAATGGGGTATGGATATTGTGGGTAAGCTGCTAAAGGCTCCCGAAAGAAAAGTGTTTATGCTTGCCATGACGGATTACTTCTCCAAGTGGATTGAAGCAGAAGCCTATGTTCAAGTGAGAGAAAAGGAAGTGATATCCTTCATCAAGAGGAACATCCTCACTAGATTTGGGATTCCGGCAGAGATCATATGCGATAATGGCTCCCAGTTTATAGGCAAGAGAACAACAAGCTTTTGTGAAAGCTGGGGCATCAAGATGATCACTTCAACACCTGTCCACCCTCAAGCTAATAGGCAGGCAGAATCCAGTAATAAGATCATAATCAACAATCTCAAAAAGAAGTTGGGCTCCAAGAATGGTAAATGGGTTGAGGAGCTGCCATTTGTCCTTTGGGCAGACAGAACTACACCTAAAAATGCTACTGGCCAAACACCATTTTCGTTAGTGTTTGGGGCAGAAGCTGTGATCCCTACAGAAATGGTACTCCCGACAGCCAGAGTCAACTGCCAGGACCCTGAAACCAATAGCCAGAATCTCCTTCGGGATCTCGAAACAATTGAGGAGCTCAAAGATATGGCCAAGATCCGGATGGC
Source organism: Deinandra increscens subsp. villosa (assembly GCA_039602395.1). Lineage (NCBI taxonomy): Eukaryota > Viridiplantae > Streptophyta > Magnoliopsida > Asterales > Asteraceae > Deinandra > Deinandra increscens. The sequence continues at coordinate 68,599 of JBCNJP010001091.1, read as the reverse complement.
TTCTTATCAACAGCGGATAACGAAATCTTATAACAAGAACACCAGGCTGAGAAGATTCCAAGTAGGTGACTTGGTCTTGAGAAAAGCTTTTCAGAATACTACCAATCCTGCTGATGGGAAGTTGGCACCCAAGTGGGAAGGCCCTTACCTTATTGATTCTGAAGAGGGTAAGGGGGCATACCGTTTGGTGAATGCCATACACCTCAAAGCTTATTTTATGTGAGAATCCCGTTGAGAATCTCAGGCAGAATCCCAAGGATCCTCAATATATAAATCCAAGGTACGTATGCTAATCCTATTTTAATTAATTCTTATTATTTTTGTGATAAGTTACTGACTTAAGCATCGGAGTGGTGTTAGCTAAGCTAACACCCACCCATCAACAAGTATTGAGTGTTTTGCAGAATTTGAGAATCCTAGAGAATTTTGGGTATATCCCCAGTTAGAGGCCGATCACCTCTCCTCCGTCTAAGGTATCCTGCATACCTTCTAAGGTTTAAGAGGATTTCACCTCTTCTACGTTTGGGTAATCGCCAGTAGCGCACGACCCTCGCCAGGAGCGCACGTTGTCCACCTGTATGCTCAAGGTGGCCGGACCAGTCCACTCCAGGGGTGGCTGACAATCTTGTCACTGGAGGCTGCTGGGAGGATTCTCAAGGTTTTTAACACTCACGTGTTAACTAAGGCTTAAAAGGTCTTCACCTTTTCTAAGAATCGCTAGGAGCGCTCGTTATTCGCTATTGGGCGGATCCTCAAGTAATAGCAGACGTGCTATCCTCACGAATTATCTAAGGTTTATAACACCAACGTGTTATCTAAGGTTTTGGCATTTTCATGTCACTTACGTATGGGCTTGTCCCTAGAATTGGCTTAGTCCCACGTTTGCACGGGCTTGTCCCCAGAAATGCACGGGCTTGTCCCCAGAATTGGCTTAGTCTCAAGCATCCCGGGCTTGTCCCCAGTTTAACTCTATTTCGAAACTACTATGCTTTTACCACAGGTATCCTCAAGGATGCTGAAAGAGGATTCCAGAATCTATCTAAATGCACCCAAGGTAAAACCTACTTAAGAGACTAATAAGGTAATATACTTTCGAATTATTACATTTGTCATATACTTATGCTGACTTGTGTCATGGTTTGTCAACTTACATACTTAACTTAAAGAATTTTTACTACCTTAATATTCCTAAGGAACCTAATAAGATTCTCACTTAAATATTTTAAAAATTTTCATGAACAAAATAAAAAACAAGGGGCAAACACACCATGATAAAGAAAGTTGGATACTAGTATTAACCATGCAGGAAATTCAAAAGGGGTAACTCCAGTTTCTCAGCACCCCAAGCTCCTCCAGAGTTCCTTTCTAGGTAGCTGCATTAAAGCCGTAGCAGTGAAGCCTTTAGCATCTGCTTCATTGGCCTTGATCGCGGAAGAAAATCGAAAAGAAAAGGGAGGGAGCTGACCTGGAGAAAAAGAGAAATCAAGAAGGTTCCGACGGTAATCCAGGGTTATTTATGGAGAAGTCTCATGAGAAGTTGCGTCACTATCAAATCAGGAGCTAACGAGTCACCTCCGTAATTATTTCAAGAGTTTGAATTTTCACAGCCGTCTTCATGGTCGATAACCGTCAAAATTCAGGGGCAATTGTTTGGGCTGATATTTCGGGATCCTCGGCGGGAGCTCAAGTGGTCCAGTATCCTTAGACGGGTTGAGAATCCTGATAGGTTCGGGCATCCTGAATTACAGTTATCGACTAACCGCTATGTTGTTCCTCGTATTTATTTGCTTGCAGGTAAAGAAAACGTGTAAAACAAGCCTAAAGACTCGGACAAATACTATAGAACGTGGACTAAGTAGTCCACAACGTTCATATTGACTTAATGGGGAGAATCCCTAAAATATAGGACAGTTGGTTGTTTTATTTCAGGATCCTTGCCGGAAGCTCAAGTGGTTCGGTATCCTGACAGGTTCGGTATCCTGAAATGCAGTTATCGACTAACCGTTTTAATTCTCCACGTGTCCTAATTAATTGCAGGCTTAAAGGGACGTGTAAATGAAGGCTAAAGACCAGGTCAAGCATTAAAGAACGTGCCATAACTGATTCCTAACGTTCACAAAGACTTGGGAATGGAATCCCTTATTTTTAGCACTTTCGGTTATTACCTTGTAACTATATAAATAGAGGTTTTGATCGACTTAGGGACACACAACTCACTCTCACATTAGCTCTGATAGCATACGATTTCTATAACACTTAGCCTGATCGATCAAACCTCCAAAACACTTGTAATTTTCAGTTTCCTATCAATAAAATTGTGTGGTAGCGGGCTCTTCAGGCCGGCTCCCGAGGTTTTTTTGCTAGGATTCCTAGAGGCAACTCGAAGAATCCTAGATTTTTCCCTCGTTACATCCTTGTGTTCAGTTTTACATTTCGAACATATTAGCAAGCACACTACCTCACATTCTAAGTTTGGAATACAAAATTCCTTTGTGAACTTTTGACCAAAACACCAGCAGTTCGTTTAACAGCAGGAATGTCATGGTAGCAACAAAGGTTCCCATAGAAATCAAGACGCAAAATCTTCCGATTAATGAAAGAATTAGGGTTTGGGGATGAAGAAGAAGCAGACATTGTGGTTTCAAGTACTACCTTTGCATATGCTCTTCGATTTTGAATTTTTGCTTCAAGAAGAACCGTATGTGGAATTGGGGATTTAGGGTTTTTATTGGGAACGGCTTGCAAATCCACGTAGGGGTTTCTTTTTAAAACGGTAATGTACACATGTATTCAACGTAGGATAGTTTTTTTTTAACGGTCACTACACGTCATCGCCACATCAGGTTCCGTTAACGTCGTTAAAAAAAATAGACGGGGACCAGCGTTTTCCAACACCCAAATAACTAGGATTATTATAGGCCAATATTGGAACTGGGATTATTATCCACCAATACCCAATAACTTGGATTATTTAGTTCCAATTTTCCTTAAATCTTTGCAAAATCAACACATGTATACACAGTGACTTCTCATTTTGGTTTTCACACTTATTTTTCTATTTTTGTATTGAAATATGCTTCAAGATGTTATTCACATGGTCAAGCATTAGTATTTAATGTATATCACATCTGAATACTTTCTGATTTGCCGAGTCTACCAAACATATCAAACAATGATCTTATAGCTCTTTCATCTACTCTATCCATGAGTCAGATACGTAAGCTAATGCACTATCATTTCCCAATGATCAATTTCTCAAAATTTTATATATTTTGCATGTATTCACCTTCACTATATATTTTGCATGTATTCATCTTCTCCCCATAACATGCATTTTCACAATTTCTCCTCCTTACATGCAATTCTCCCCCTTAAAATGAAAACTCTATTTTTGGATTTTTCATTTTACAAAAACAAGACACTATATTTGGTTTTTGTCAATTTTCTCTAGTAAACACAAACGAAATGTAAAGAAAGCAATTGATCAATCAACACGGATACCTTGCATTTTAAAGTTTCAGAAAACTTTCAGGTTAGAAAAATATTTCATGAAATTTAAGTTAAGCAGAATACTCCTCCATCAATAACTTTGCAATCGCCGATAGATCTTCTAGAAGTACTTGCACATTGGTCAAACTGATTAGTTCATAAATGACCCGAAGCGAAGTGCTTCTGGTCGACCAGTGTCCTGATTATGCTTTGAAACCACCTTAGGTTTCTACAGTTGTTGTTGTTTTGGTAATTCAGTTTTTGTTGAATTTGTCATAGGTGACTGTGATGAAGAACCTACATTTTAAACCTTTTGAAAAATGGGAACAAAACGTTTTTGTTTGAGAAAGAAAGTAGGCACTACTTCATCAAAAACTCTGCCTTGTTCATCAAAGAACTTTGGTTTGGTAGGTTTACAAAAAACTGGAATCTTTTGAGACTTATACTCTGAATCAGCAGGAATTGGACATTCTTTTGCCATATGTCCCTTTTGGCGGCAGATATAGCATAAGCGATCAGCTTTGTCCCACCTTTTAGGTGCATGCACAGTATTACAAACATGAATATCTCTAACATGATCAAAGAAAGAATCATATACCTGATGTTTGTGATCATGAACCCATTTGGATGTTGGGCTTCTAGACTTAGAACCATTAGAAGACAATTTACAGGTGATTCTCCTTGATCTTTGAAACATCAGCCTTCACAAAAACTTCAGAAATCTTCTGAGTATCCACGCAGTGTAGTGGAAATTCTTTATCATAGAAAATTTGTTCCGAACCCTTGAGTTTGTAAAACCATTCGGATTGAACCTTCTCAGCCTTGAATACCTCCTTCTAGACTTGATTTAGCTTCATTTTCTTTATATTTTGTGGTTTTGAAGCAAGAACCTCCTAAGCTTTATCGTGATGTGCATTAAAACCCAATCCAACATTTTTTTAAGAAATCTTTTCCTTAGAACTTGAATTCTGATGTCCATTCTTTGCCAACCTTGAAAACTCAGCTTTGACTTCACTAACATTTTTTCTGCTCATAGAAAATCGTCTCACCAAATTCAGGTTGAGAACGAACTTTCTCACTTAAAGTAGCTGACTTCTCATTTGTTGTTGAAGATGAACTAGAAACAAACATTGAGACTTTAGGAACCTTAACCTACTTGTTCTTCTTCTTGCCTTTCTTCTTATTCTTCTTATTTTTAACAACTTTCTCTTCTTCTTTAGTTGATGATAAAAACTTTGAATAATCATATTCTTCAACCTTTTCTTGCACTTCTTTGACCGCTTCTTTGATAGTAGTTGGGGGTGATGTGGTTTTGTCAAACATCTTTTAAAAATTTTCATCATTCGCAAAGAAACTTGTGAACAATTGCGAATTTGAGACATTGTTCAGCAATCGATTAGCATCAATTACTTGATTCTTTAAGTCGGAAATTTTCTGTTGAGTTTCACCTAACTCATTCTCGGTAGCTATCAATCTCTTTGTAACCTTATGTGTTTCAAATTTTTGTAATCGAAGATTATCCAACCCATTAAACAATTCCTTCTTCAATTTACCTTCATTTCGTTTTTGAATTTCAAGATTCGCAGTGTGAACTTTATTGACACTAACCAACTCTCGCTTTTCATCCAACAACTTTTCCATATCAACTTGATAAGCTTCAATTTTAGCAACATACTCTTCAAAATTCTTTGTAAGCAAATCAAGCTTGATTTTTGATTTATCAAACAGATTTTAAAAATCATTAGCACCATCTTCTGCTTCATCTTTCCATCTCTTAACTTCTTGAACCAATTCATCCTTTTCCTCACTCAATTTTGCATTATTTGCTTCATCATCCTTTCTATTCTGTTTAGATAATTCCAAAACCCCATTTAGAAATTTGACCTCCTTTAACAAAGACTCATTTTGCAAATCGCTTTTTCATGTTTCTTGGAAACCTTCAAATCTTCTTTAACCAATTGAAATTCAGCGGTAATCATTCTGACTTCTTCCATCAAAGACTCATTTTGTTTCACAGCTTCATATGAACTAGAGTCAGAATGATAATCATCTTGCTCATGTGTGGCGATCAAAGCAGATGTATCAAACTGCTTGCCCTAATCATAAGTACCATTATTCTGAGCAGTTAAAGCTGTTTGATTTGAATTGCTTGAAGACGGTTGAGAACAATTTGTAGCTTTTGAAGTTGTCTTATGAATATGAGATTGCTGACATTCCCTAGAAAAATGTCCAAGATTTGAACATTTGTAACATTTGATCTTAGATTTGTCAAATCCCAACTTGTTATCAAAAGCTTATTTTCCAATTTTCTTGTAATCCCTTTGTGATCTCTGAGATAACATAGCCAATTGCCATGCCATATCCATTTCATTTAAGTGATGATCGTCAATTTAATTCAGATCATCTTTAATTAGCTGAGCCCTGCTAACATCAATTATAAACATTCCGAATGATAATGAAAGTAGAAACCAACTTGACACAATCATCAGCCGATTTGACAGAAAACGCATTTTGATTTGATGTTTCTGATATCGTGAAGCTACAATCTCTTGATGAATTAGTATCACCCGAAACTCCAGATATATTTACAATAAAAGCAGTAGGTGGAGCTGAACTAAGACTTGGTTTAGCCTTAGCAGTGATACTAGCAGCATTTTCACCATGATACAACTCCGGTTTTTGCAATTTAGCCATTGACTTGTTGGAATTCATCATTTCCATCTCATAGGCATGAAGTTTACCTGTTAGATCATGAAACGTTAATGGAAAATTATTTATCATGTGTAAGTAACAACACATAATTTTCCCATTTTTCTGGTAATGCTTCTGTTTTGGTCAAAAACTGCCTAAGCAATTAGTTGATCAAACTTTGTAAGTGAGGTAGCGTGTTTGATGTAAATAAAGATGAAAATGTAATTATGAAGATTGACACGAGGATGTAACGAGGGAAAATCCAGGAATCCTTGAGTATCCCCAAGGAGCCTAGCAAAAAACCTCGGGGGCCGGTTCAAAGTACATGCCTCCTAAAACTTTTATATGACGGAAGTTTTTGGTACAAGTGAAATGAGCTCGTATTCTAAGTGTTACAAAGAATGCTAATCGTAAATCAGGTGTGTGTGTAAGCCTAGCGCTCGGATTAAATAAGGATTACATCATAACAATATCTCCTAAAAACTAGCAACTAACTCCACGTTTCCCACTTAGCCATTTGAAGTCCACTTAGTCCACGTTTCTGTTAGTTGACCGGGTCTTTAGGATACGTGATCCATGCTCGAGCTAACCTGTGAATAATAAACAAAAAGGGAAAAGCAATAGTTAGTCAAGAAGTATAATTCAGGATCCTTACAATGAAGTGCTTGCGAGCTGATGCGAGCAGCTCAGTATCTCCTGAATTCTAGTACCAACAATTGCCCCCAAATTTTTGGCGGTTGGCGCATGCAAGCCAGCTGTCGAAAATTTGAACTTAAACCTTATCGTTAAGTATCTGTGATTTGAGAGGAATTAGCTAGTCCCAACTTCCTAGGCGAGGTTCCCGTTAGTTTTTCCTTTATAACTCTCTTTTCGCTTTCATTATTCCTCACAGCTTTTATTTGGCGAAAACCCTAGAGCTTCTCCCATCTTCTCCAGGTTAGTATCCTCTTTCTCCCTTCTCGTTCTTTTTTCCGATCATGGGGAAAAAGCTATTGCGATCATCGGCCACGGTCTCCGACCAAGTGGCCGACGACTTTACTGACCAAGGACTCCTTCCGGCGACGGCGGAGGAGACCTGCAACTTTGACGATCGAAAGATCGCAATGTTGCAGCGTTCTTCGAGCTTCCCTGCCAGAGCTGAGTTCCGTCCTTTTGATCCGTCGTTGAAAGCCGATCATATCTCCGATGACTGGGTATGTTTCCTGCACTACCCTTTTCTGCTCGTAATGACATTTCCTTTCCCAGATTTGGTCACCGATTTCTTTTCAATCACCCGCCTTCCCTATTCCCAAGTAATGCCCATGGTGTGGCGAATCCTTCTTTCTCTCCACCACATGAACCAAACCCGTAATCTGAACATTGGGGTCGCTGAGATCTGCAAAGTGTATCGGTTGGCCACACACGGCAACAGCAGGTTTGTCTTGAAAGTCAGAACCGGAGAAGCCCAGATGATCCCTAGGGTTTCTCACAATGACCATGATTGGAAGCGTCAATTCTTCTTTGTCAAAAGGAGTAGCCTTGTCGGTTGTGGGAACCTTCCTACCCAATGGGTTGTCAAGGGTAGGAAGAGTTTTTGTAACATTCCAATTCCAAATACTCTTCAATTTTATTTAACAGATATGCTTGCTTTCTTGTCTTTACAGCGCCCAAATTTGAAGCTCTAATCAAGCCAACCCATGAATCCTCCAAGAAGCTCAAGGATTTCTATCCCAGTGGCAGAAAGAAGCTGTCAAACCGAAGACGTTTCAAGTTCTAGAAGCATCACCCAGCAATCTCTCAGCCCCTCAAGAACCATGTCAACAGGTACTTGTATGAACCTGTTCTCCTTTTGTTTCAAGTTATCCTCTATTATTTCTGGAAACTGATCCCTTTCTGTCTATGATGAAGCTCCAGGTTCAGCTTCTAACTTCTCCTTCAAAGATCTCAAACTGCTTATTGCGAAGAAAGAGAAGAATGAGGAAACTAGCAGCAAGGCTCCCACGGACCCTTCAACCCCTAAGTTCCGGGCCCCCAGCACCCGATCCAAGACCTCTTCTGCCAAGAAGCGCAAGGCTCCAGACTCCACTATCAATGTGGACAGCTTCGATGATCTCCCTCCTGTTGCAGCTGCTAACAAGCTGCTCTCACTGCAAGCTGTGGTGAACATTGTAAGTTATAGCATAATAATAGAGAAGTATGTCAAAATTATAGTTATAATACTTCCCTTTTTGATTTTGATGCGTTATGCTTTGGTACAGGGCATTGACAAGTTGAGCCATGAGGTGATTGATCTTGAAGGCAAACTAGAGACTATGGAGCAGAAGCTTGAAGCAGCTGAGCAGAAGCTTGAGACCTCCGAGCTTAAGCTTGACCAGGCCACGCTCCGTCTTGAGAAGGTGAGTAAGGCACCAACCAGCAACACACGCCATTATGAGAAGCAGCTCAAAGAAAAAGATGTTGCAGCTGCTGAAGCCTTAAAGCTGGCCGAACAGAATGCTCAATCTTCAGCTGCCATCAGCGTGCTGGAGTGTATGATTGAGATGGCGACTGCTGCACAGGCTGAAGGCTTTACCCCAGAGAGCTGGCCGGTTTAAGGATTGGGAGGTGAGCCTCAAGAAGCTGTTGGCCGAGAGGGGGAAGCTTCTGTAAAAGCTGATAAGGAGGTTGAGCCGGAGGTCGAGAAGGAAGCTGAGAAGGAGAAGGGCAAGGGCAAGGAGGTGGAGCAGGCGGAGGCTGCTGGTGATAAGTTGGGCGATGAAGGCATTCTTGACTAGGTCGGATCCCACTTTTTTAGTTTGTTTGTTTTGGTGGTTTGTGGTTTTTAAACAATGGTAGTGGTGAAACAAAAACAATAGTAACTTGACTTTTGAGGGCTTGGATGGAGGGACCTTGAGTTTCAAGGCGAAGTCCAAGCTCCTTAGACAATGTGGTTGGCCTCAGGTGGAGGGATCTTGGGTTCCAAGACGAAGCCTGGGGTCAACTTTTCTAATTTCCTGCATATATATGACTTAGTAGTATTTTGATCATCATGGTGTGTTGTGTATATTTTTGGTTATTTTGAAAAATATTTGAATGAGGATCCTACAGGATGCTCGATAACATAGTTCAGTTAAAAACTCAAAAGTCTATAAAACTTTGCCAATGTTAACAAACCATGATGTTAGCCAATACTTAGTTAGTAAAAAAAATTCGTAACATAAGCAGTACCAATGTCACATGTTCAAAAATACTTCAACCGTTGAGATAGTCAGGATCCAGCAGGATCCTTAGGAATCCTGAAGTTAGACTTGGTGAAATTCCAATGAAACTGAGAATAAATCTCGAGCACTTAAGAATGAGTTAAACAGGGGTCAAGCCCAATTTTGTCTTTTGAGGCACGAAATGCCTTATAAGTTTTGGGTCTAAGCCAATTGGGGTCAAGCCCAAAAACTTGAGAGACACGAATGTGCCTAAACCTTAGTTAATGTGAAAACATTAAAAACCTTCGTTAATCTGAGGACAAGCTCAATAATACTTGGGACTAAGCCAACTGGGGTCAAGCCCAAAAACTTGAGAGACACGAATGTGCCTAAACCTTGGTTGACATGAAAATGCCAAAAACCTTAGAATCTTTTCGAGAAGACACGTCTGCCACCCATTTTGAAGTGCACTCTATGGCCAGCAGTGATGAAATTATCAGCCACCCTCAGATGGACTGGTCGCACCACCTTGAACCATAGGCCACCACCGTGCGCTCCTGGCGAGGGTCTTGCGCTCCTGGCGATTCCCATTAGTGAACGAGAAGGTGAAAACCTCCTAAACCTTTTAACAGCATTCAGAATGCTTTATACTTAGAAGAGGTGATCAGCCTCTAGCTTATGACAAGATGCTCGGAACTGTAGGTCCGAGATCAAACCAAGAACACGATATCTAATCACAAACGAGTACGGAAACCTCGTGAGTGATTGATTCAAGAAACAAGTAGAAGAAATAGATTAGATCTAAGGAAAAGATCTAATCTTGAATGAGAAATAATACTTGTTGAAGCTGATCGTAAACAGGGAAGCACACAGAAATCGTAAACTGTTAGTTGTAATAGAAAAGGTTACTTGAATCATAAACATGAGGTGGTATTTATACCACCTCTTACAAGCACATGGGCCAATCATAAACACTAAATAAGCCCAATCATAAACAATAATCGGCCCACATGGCCTACAAAATAAACTAACCAAAGCCCAAAACTAACAACAAGCTAGCCCAAATCTAATGTTCATGCCTCACATAACTATAGCCCAACAATCTTCCCCTAGGCATGAACCATTAGACCACCTAAGGCAGCTGCAGATCGAATCTGAACGTGTTCTGCACATTATTTGACCACCATCCATTCTCCACGATCCGATTTGCTGTTCCATGAAAGATCCCCACCCTGATAGCATTCTCCATGTCGTTCTCATCCCCGAGAATAGGTTGGGAGGCGAGGAGCTTTATATCTCTTTCTCCAATCTAAGCAAATCGACCGGATCATAGAACCGGAATTGCCTCATCCTTTTGCAGAGCACCACCACCTCATGAGTTGTTGGGTCATAACACCAGCAGTCAAAGTTCTTGACAAGTGTACCGTCTTCAATCTCATCCAACATGTTGATGACTCTTGTGCGCTTGGTAGGTGGTCTCCTTGCTTCTCCTATGGGCTCTCCAGTTACTGGGTCAGTTTCAGTCTCGACCCACCTTACTTGCTTTAGCTCAAAATTTGCAAAGTTATCTTCTTGATGGTTCAGCAAATTGTTTCTAATAAGGTCTCCGTCAGGGCTGTTCCATCTGTTTATGTAGGGGGCTCGAAGTAGACTTCTAATCTCAGGCTCAGTCCAAGAATGGAATTGTGCACGAGTTCTGTAGTATTCAACTGGACTATAGCCTTCACGGATTACGGCAAATAATTTCTTCTCTGAATCATAATGCCAGCACAGCATGGGTTCACGACTCCCTCTTTTGTCTATAGAGCTTTCACCAAGATCAAGAGAGTATTGAGTGGGGGCTGGTCCTTGAAAGAATTCTCGGAACCAGTTGTCGTGACCTCAGGCGCTTTGGAGATGACCCTTCCACCTCGGGCATAATCAGACATTTCAATATTTTCATCTCCATCATCTACATTCATTGCATCTGCACCTTGCACACCCTGTGATGAACTTTGATCAGGGGCACCTGAAGATTTTGACTCCACGACACCTTTCAAGTCAGAAACTTCTTCTTCAGGTCCATCAAAGTCTCATGGAGCCACTTCATTCTATTTTTGTCCGCCACCTCCTTTTGCTCTCATCCTTCTGTTCTCATCCTTAAGTGCCTTTATCTCATTTTCTCTGAATCTATTCTGAGAAATCAAAAAGTTGATATGAGGATCAGTGCTTATCCTCAGATCAATCGGAAGTTCAGCAGTTTGAAAAGGACGAAAACTAGGAATAGATGTTGGCTGGCTTATCACAGGTGAGGCGCTCACTCTCACTGGACTTGGTACGACAAACGTGGTGTCAACCTCCAGAACTTGCCTTTCTTCTCGAACAGGGCTACGTTCGATCAGAAGAGGACTTTCAGTATGAACCTCGGCAGGCTGAACTTCAACATTGTCAACAGCTGTTACTTCTTGAACACTGGGACCTTCAGAACTGGGCCCTGCTGGTTGTACAATCATTATGCTTGAGCTTGTCTTTGTATATTTGAACCTTACGCTCCTTGGATCAGACCTCTTCCTTGGAGATGGTTCACGAGCAGGAATGGGTTCTTCAAGAACATCCTCAACATTCAGATTTAGCTCGGGAGGGGTTGTATCACTGCCCGATGATCCGATCATGTCATCCCTTGACCTTTTACGGTTAAGGGGCCCCAAATCCCCATAGATATCATCATCTGTCATCTCTTGACCAGCAAGAATGTCATCCATCACGTTCTCTTCATCGGAGGGTATTATCACATCTTCTTCTTGCACATTAACAGCTGGAGTTATTGTTATGTCTTGGTCTTCAGCAATAGATGCATTAACAGTTGGCACATCGGCTTCTGGCTCAGGCTCCTCAAACTCTTGTTCCCTGGCCACCTCGGGAAATGCACCCCTCTTTACCCATTCAAGTCTTCCTTGAAAACTGTTTTTACCTTTTTCTATCTTGGGTTTGTAGACCAAAAACCCCACAATCCATCACTTTTATATCCAACTTTTCTACCCTTTCTTCAATCATTGGGTATTTCTTCATGACCACCATTTGTACAAACCTTGGTGTCATCAGGAACTGTTCTCTGGCGCTCAGGTCAGCATTGCCTATCCAATCTAATAATATCATCTTGGAAAAATTGAAGTTCCAATCCAAGGCCAATGCAACGAATGCAGTTCCATGAAGCTTGTTTAGCTGATCAAAGCTTGTTCTTTTGCCCAGAAAAGATTTCTGCATGTAATGAGCCAGGCATCTCCAGTAATGCGGCAACAGCTTCTTAAAGATAGGCGGGAATTTTCCTTCGTATCCCATGGATTGAGCACCCGCCAAAACAGCTTCTTTTGAATATTCAATCGGATCGATAGCACGATCATTGATGTTCAGCCCTTTTCTGATGTCATCCTCCTTGATCACAATCTCCCTGTTCTGAATCCTTGCAGTAATTGTTGTTTTATCTGCATCAGCTCTAGCAGTACCCCGGAACTCCCTCACAAGCATCTCATCAATAAGCACATTCGTCCTCAGGGCATGGTTTATCTTGCAAGTATTCATCCCGGCCACTAGAGAATAAAATAGTTCCATATGCTTCTCTGGCGGGTCTTTAAGATATGCTGGGATGCAATGATCCGGTTCGAACTTAATCTCTTCGTCGAGCATCTCGTCTGCCATCTGACAAAGACAAGACACATGCATCAGACTTGATCATTAAAGAGCAATTATGTTTGTCAACATCTTCTTGAAATTCAATTGATTATCATGTTAAAATTTTGGTTCACAAAATCTCAATTAAAATTTCAAAGAATATTTGATTTTGAAACACACGTTCACAAACATCATAAATTTTATCTTAAACATGTTCAAAGAGATTAAAAAAATTAAGTGTTTAAGATTTTAAAACACATTTTAGTGTGTTTACGATCCACTTTCTGGGTTTACGATACAAAAGCGGGTTCACGATCGGGTTCAAACTAAGTCCAATCGTAATCATCTAATCCAGTCGTAAACGCCATAAATTCGTCAAGGCCCAATCGTAAACTGCTTTGTCGGTTATGCGGATTGTAAATGCCCCGATCGTGAACATCGAGTCGTAAACACAGATCGTAAACCCTCCAAACGTTGTCTTCTTCATGAGAACGATTGTAAACGCCATGACCCGCCATTGATATACCCTGCAAAAACTCGTAAACAGATCAAACATCTCAAATACACCAAGTAAACATCTTGAACTACCTTCTAACAGTTGCAAGCAAGAAATCGACTTCAAAACTTGTTTTAATCGACTCGAGCGCAGTGAAAACAGAGAACAGTCACGGTTTAGGTCTCAACAACACAAAACCCGTGAATAGATTGATGAAACAGGAATGAAAGGGTCGATTGAGAAGGGGTTCTTGATCGGAAAGTGATTCCGAAAGAGATGGTGAGCCTGGATTAGTCAACAGTGGTCGGAGATGGTTTTCCGGCGAGTGGAACGGTGGTTCCAGGGTTTCAGCGGAGGATCATAAACGCAGAGAGAACAGAATCGTAAATAAAAAAATGAATCGGAAATGGGGGTTTTAACATAAAAATTTACATTTTGGCCCCTTCAATCTTTCAAAAAACATTCAAAGTTCACCCCAAACTTTAAAAACATGATAATTCTCATAAAACTTGATAATTTTGACCTTTGAGAAATTACAAAACTTCCCCTCAGACTTATACCCCGAGTATCTGATCATGATCATATAAATTTAAAAATTTAAAACAGATAAGAGCCCCAAATTGAAATATTCACAAACTTACTACAGAAATTTAATATATACTGGCCTGGTGCTGATAATTTTCACGATAATATCAGACGAGTCTTTGACTGAGGAACCCTTTTCAGCTTCCGTTACTTGACGCTCTAGACAATTGCCAGGTGATTTGAACACAGAAACTCACATCCAGTTAAGTGCTTAAATATGATACAATTTTACCGATATGTTTAACCGTCCCCACACCCAATTTTTCATAGCAAAACCTACCCAACCTCAGAGTTTATTGAGGATTCACAAACCCCCAACTTGAGGAACCATGCAACACTGCTTTGACTACCACTTATTTCAATTTTCATGAATTATCGGTTGGTGATCAGGTCGGCCGCATGAGCACGCAGAGAAGACCAACAGAATAATTTTATTTTCTTTTCTTTTCTTTTTCACAATTTTCATTCATTTTTTTAATTCTTTTTCCATTTCTTTTTCTTTTTCTGTGATGTTGTCGTTTACAGTATAAGCATGGCGTGTGAGAGAGTGAATACTAGGTAAATACCACTCTCAACCCATTTTTGCCGGGACTCAGTTTTTTAAACCATGTAGACTAGGATGGGAAACTAAACATTTATAGAGTTTAGGATTACTGCACTTACATAGATGGTCATAGTTTTGGTTGAGCTTACCGACATATCATCTTTGAGCAGTCTTTCACATCAGCCTTACACGTGTCAGTCTCCGACCGTCTTTGAACATTTTTGCACGTCCTATCAAAAGACATCATAAAAACTTTTTAGTTCAACCAGCACCATTTTTTTTAAATAAAATAACAAAGACTTTGTACAAAAACAAACTGATCAGATCATTCCTCGAAGGCAATCATCTTTAGGCCTTCAACACATGATTCAAAATTTGGACGAGGAAGGGGTTTTGTAAAAATGTCCGACACATTCTGATCGGAGCTTACCTTTTGAAGCTGAATTAACTCCTGATCATAGCAATCACGAATAAAATGTACCTTTATATCTATATGCTTGGTTTTGGAATGTTGGACGGGGTTTTTTACAATTTCCAGAGCAGCAGCGTTATCACAAAAGATAGGAGTGTTAACGAATTCCATACCGTAATCCGTGAGCTGATTTTGGATCCATACTACCTGTGAAGTACCGGCAGATGCTACCACGTATTCAGCTTCGGCAGTTGATTTTGATACGGTATGCTGCTTTTTGCTCTGCCAAGAAATGAGCCTATCTCCCAGGTACTAACATCCTCCAGTAGTAGATTTCCTGTCAAGGTCACTACCTCCATAATCACTGTCAGTAAAAGCATATAATTGAAAATCAGTGTTCTTTGGGTACCAAAGACCAAGCCTAGGCTTGCCCTTCAGATACCTAAAGATACGCTTAACAGCAGATAAATGTGAAAGTTTAGGATTAGCATGATAGCGTGCACACACACAAACTGCATGCATGATGTCTGGCCTGCTGGCTGTCAAGTACATAAGTGATCCAATCATCGACCGATAGTGGAATTCACTCACTGGTTCCCCATTGAGATCAGCTGACAAAAGTGGTCTGGATGCCATGGGAGTGGAAATGGGCTTGCAATCCTGCATCTTGAATTTCTCCAGAATCTCATTCACATACTTTGGCTGATGAATAAGAATTCCAGATTCATCCTGTTTCACTTGTAGTGCAAGAAAGAAACTGATCTCCCCTTGTTCACTCATTTCAAACTTCTTCCTCATATTCTCTTCAAATTCAGTGCACAATTCCTCGTTTGTTGATCCGTAGATAATGTCATCTACATAAACTTGCACCATGATTATGTCCTCCTTCACCCTCTTTCTAAACAGCGTTTGATCAACCACTCCTCTTGTGTATCCATTCTCCACCAAGTGATTGGACAGAGTTTCATACCAGGTGCGTGGAGCTTCATGCAAACCATACAAGGCTTTATCCAGCAGATAAACATGGTCTGGATTTTCTTCATCTATGAACCCTGGTGGTTGAGTTACATAAACCTCTTCATTCATCTCTGCATAAAGGAAGGCAGTCTTCACATCCATCTGATGTACCATAAAATTGAGATACGTTGCCACAGCCAGAAAGATCCGAATTGCTTCCAATCTTGCCACCGGAGCGTATACCTCATCATAGTCAATCCCATGAACTTGCCTGTGCCCTTGTACTATCAATCTCGCCTTGTTTCTGACAATTATTCCGGTGTTATCCTTTTTGTTCTTATTGTTATACCCTGAATTCTCGGCTAATAATCCAGGGGCAGGTATTACCTAGGAATTGTATGACCCTGGATGTTGACAGGTAATGTTCGATGACCCAGGATGATTAACATCAAACGGGAAGGTTTACCTTAATTTTATTTTACACTTATATGATCTAATCCAAGGATTGCCTTTATTTTTACAATGACCCGGCATGTGGATATGACCCTGCATGCTAGGATTTCGTTACTAACGTATCTCGTGCTTTTATCTAAAAGATAACAGGTTGACAAAGTCGCTCAAACGGTCGAATAAGGAAAGCTGAAGACTCATTTAGCACGTGGTCAAAGTCAGTTAGCTGGAAACTCGGTCAACTAACGGAAAGAGACGTTGGAAGGAGGATCCCTGGAATATCGGAAGAACAGTTGAAGATCCCTGGAATATCGGACGAGTCATTGCAGCTCTCGGATTATAAATAGGACCCTTAGTCGTTCATTTTCAGCTCATTCGAGCTTTACTGATTGTATTCTCGTATTATTCTCTCTACAAACACATTGTACTCGACATTTTTCAGTGATCAATAAATTGGTAGCGTGTGTTATCGCTACCCGGGGTTTTTATGCCGGCGGCGCCTTAGAGACATCTAAGGGCTAAGGGCTTTTCCCTAGTCAAAATCTCGGTGTTCCTACTTACATTTCTGGTTACATTTGTGTTGATAAAGTTTCTCAACTGATTTTATAAATAAACCCAAGTTTTTACCCAGGATTTTAGTTATTCGACCCTGGAATTCTGCTGTTGTCCCAGAATTATTTCAAATTGTTTTCACATCTGAATTCGAGACACCTAACCTCACATTCAAATTTGGTTCAAACTTTGCTAATTTAACTTAAGTAATTTTTAGCCAAAACAATTTGGCGCCCACCGTGGGGCAATTGGTGTCAATTTTTTGTCAAACTCTTTTCAGATTTGTCCTAAACTTGATTTTTGCCAAAATCTATCAAAAGATGTCAACACAAATGAACACCTCGAATGTCTCAGTTTCTGCCGTGACTGCTTCAACAACTGGAGTTAACCAACCAGGTCCAAGGACCAGTATTTCGACAAGTGGAGTCACTTCATCGGCTCCAGGGTTTAACGCCTCAACCTCAGCTACGCGCAGTGACGGACCTGGGGTCAACCATGAAGTGATCGAAACTGAAAACATCCAAGAAGACCCTGTCTTAATATCTTACACTGATATCCTAGCCACGTTCGGTAGGTTGGAGCGCCACATGGAACTCCAACAGAAGGTGAACAAGGAATTCATGGCTCAATTGACCAGCTTGAGATCAGAGTTACCCAGAGCCACGACGACTCAGCCGTCGCCACTCGATCCCAGAATTCTGAATTTCGATACCCCTGGAACTAATTCCAGGGTACATGAAGCTGTCGCACCACTGAACTGGAGATCAACATCCTTCCCTGCTCAAATGGCCCATGCTGATTTATCCAGAATGACTACCATCAGAGAACCGATCGCTAATCCTGGGACAAACATGCCCCAGGATGTTGGTAACATTACTCAACCTTTCGCCCATTATTCCAACGCTAACAATTCTGTGCAGGATTCAGGAATAAGCCCATCTGTGGAACGAGAAATCCAAAAGCTCAAGCAAATGATCTCGAGTGTCCCAGGAGTTGTGCAACCAATCCCTGAAGTTGGGCCCTCGAGCTACAGGATGTCCAGATTTACTCCATCGATCTGTGATGTGGAGATTCCCAAGAGGTTCCAAACACCCAGTATGAAGCTTTACGATGGCACCACAGACCCAGAAGAGCATGTGGCGCAATACCGCGAAAGAATGGAGGTTATTCACATGCCCCCTGAAATTAAGGAGGCCTGCCTATGTAAGGGGTTTGGGTCCACCTTAACGGGGGCAGCTCTCAAATGGCTCCTAAACATTCCTCCCTATTCTGTTGCTTCATTTTCACAACTAGTTAATTTATTTAACAGTCAATTTTCTTGCAGTCGTAGTTTTGAAAAACTAACAAGTGATCTCTATAGGGTAACCCAGAATGCAGGTGAAACCTTAAGGAACTACGTCAGCAGATTTAGCAGAGAAGCTCTGGAAATCCCGAACATGGATATGGCAACTGCAGTTCAAGCCTTTAAAATGGGGCTAAACAAGGACTCATTGTTTTACGAGGATCTAGTCATGAACCCATGTCATAAGATGGATGAAGTTCGTCACAGGGCTCTCCGCTTCATTAGACTAGAGGAGGATAGGAAAATCCTGGGAAAGAATGAGTCCTCCCCAGGATTCAACAGTTCCAGCAGAAAGTCAGAATCCACACATCCCAGGTCACAAAGATCAAAGCCTTACTCAAGGCCTGATGAGCGCCGAGTGAACAATGTGGAACAGGATGAGGACGATGAAGAATATCCTTCTTTTAATGACTATTGCTTTACTACTGATGTTTCTGGTGTGATGTATGCTATGCAGGATCTCGGCGACAAAGCAAGATGGCCCAGAAAGAGCGATAAACCCTCTA
This sequence comes from Deinandra increscens subsp. villosa, assembly GCA_039602395.1. Lineage (NCBI taxonomy): Eukaryota > Viridiplantae > Streptophyta > Magnoliopsida > Asterales > Asteraceae > Deinandra > Deinandra increscens. The sequence goes on along the minus strand of JBCNJP010001091.1, from coordinate 49,769 downwards.
CGTGGAAGGACAAGTCCAAATGGTGTGCCTACCACGAAGACTTTGGTCATCAAACTGAAGATTGCATGGCCCTGCGAAGAGAGATCAGTTATCTACTCAGCAAAGGCTACCTAAAGGAACTATTGGGAAAGAAGAAGGACAAATCCAGGGAACAGAATCCAAAATCCAGGGACAATGATGCAAGGTCCCAGGATTATAGACGTTCCGATGACCATCCCGAAAGAGCATCATCACCACCCCCAGATGCTAAGGTAGTTCATTTCATTTCTGGTGGTTCTGATATCTGTGGTACTTCTTATTCTGCAGCAAAGAGACACGCCAAGGAATCAAAATCAGACAGGGACCAAAGACCCAGGAAGAGCTCTATTCAGCCAGATCTCAAAGAAATTACATTTGGAGAAGATGATAGACACAACATCATAGACCCTCATCACGATGGGCTAGTGATAACTCTTCATATTGCCAACATCGTCGTGAAAAGGATTCTGATTGATGGAGGAAGCTCAGTAAACATAATCCAATTAGAAGCCTTGAACAAGATGGGAATCCCGCACACGGAGATCATCTCGAAATCCACGGTACTTGTGGGTTTCAGTGGTGAAGCGAAGAACACTCTGGGAGAGGTAAAGCTTCCAGTCTATGTAGAGGGACTCAATTCAGTCCAACGCTTCTGTGTGATGGACGCACCATCAGGATACAATGTAATCCTGGGTAGACCCTGGATTCACGACAACAGGGCTGTACCCTCAACATATCATCAATGTGTGAAGATACTGACACCTTGGGGTGTGATCACAATCAACAGCGATCAGCAAGAAGCTAAAGAATGTTACACCACGGCGATGAAGATATCATCTAAACCAAGGCAAGCATAGCAATTAAAGAAGAAGGCCCGGGAAACCTTGGAAGCAAGGGAACAGGACGTTAAAGCTATTGAACTAGATCCCTCAAATCCAGGGAAAAAGGTCTATATTGGGACGAATATTCCAGGGCCGATAGAAGAGCAACTAGTGAATCTACTCAGGACCAGAATGTCAACCTTCGCCTGGTCTCATGGCGATATGACAGGTATTTCCAAATCTATTATTACACATAAACTTGGAATTGATAATTCTTTCAGGCCAATACATCAAAAGAGAAGGAAGTTCGCGCCAGAGAAGAACATCATAATCCAAGAGGAAGTGGACAGATTACTGAAAGCAGGAATGATCAGAGAGGTCAAGTTTCCCAGATGGTTAGCCAACGTGGTAGTAGTGGGAAAAAAGAATGGTAAATGGAGGGTATGCGTGGATTATACGGACCTGAATCGTGCATGCCCGAAAGATCCATTCCCCTTACCTCACATAGATTCCATGGTCGATGCAACGGCAGGCCATGAAATGCTGACTTTCATGGATGCAACTTCAGGATTTCAGCAAATTCAGATGGAACCCCAGGATCAAGAAGACACAGCATTCATAACACCAACAGGTATATATTGTTACGTAGTTATGCCCTTTGGACTGAAAAATGCAGGGGCAACATACCAGAGATTGGTCAACATGATGTTTAAAGAAAAGCTGGGGGACACGATGGAGGTATATATCGACGATATGGTGGTCAAATCCAGGGTCACCAGTGACCATGTCCAGGATGTCAAGGATTCCTTTGATATCTTGGACAAATACAACATGAAGCTGAATCCAGAAAAATGCCACTTTGGAGTCGGAGCAGGTAAATTCCTGGGATACATGGTGACCAAAAGAGGAATAGAGGCAAGTCCAGAACAGATCAGGGCAATTACCAACCTGAAATCGCCAACCAGCACCAAGGAAGTTCAAAGACTTACAGGTAGAATTGCTGCCCTTAATAGATTTATATCAAAATCTTCGGAAAGATGCAGGGAATTTTACGATATCCTGAGAAAAAACAAGAAATTCGAATGGAAGGAGCAACACGAGAAAGCTTTCCAGGATTTGAAGGTATATCTATCCACGGCACCCTTATTAATGAAGCCTAATCCAGGGGAACCCCTGTCCCTGTATATGGCGGTGTCCAGAAATACGGTAAGTGCAGTCCTAACCAAGGATGCAGAAGGTCAGCAACACCCTATATATTATGTAAGTAAGAGTTTACTTGATGCTGAATCCAGGTACTCACACCTTGAAAAACTTATATTAGCCCTATGTATGGCATCTACTAAACTTAGACATTATTTTGAAACTCATACAATTCATGTTAGAACTAACTACCCTATAAAGTCTGTTTTGCGAAAACCGGAAATGTCAGGTCGAATGGCTAAGTGGTCAGTGAAGCTCAGTGCATATGATCTGATCTACGAGGCCAGAACAGCTATAAAATCTCAGGCTCTAGCTGATTTTGTGGCTGATTTCAGTACTGACATACAACAAGAAGCAGACCATGAATTGCAGCAGCTTCAACAAGAGGAAATTTCAGGGTACTGGACATTGTTCACTGATGGAGCATCAAATATCAGGGGGACAGGCCTTGGAATAGTACTGAAATCGCCACAGGGGGACATGATACCCCAGGCTGTTAGATGTGGATTTCAAGCAACTAACAATGAAGCAGAGTATGAGGCCCTAATTGCTGGGTTACAGCTAGCATTACACCTGGGAATTCTACACATTCAGGTATATGTAGACTCTCTTCTTTTAGCTAACCATTTTAATGGCTCTTATGCAGCTAAGGGAGAGAAATTAGTCAAATACTTGGAAGTGGTAAAACGAATGTCCCAGGATTTTCAAAATTTTAACATCCAACAAGTACCAAGGGAAGAGAATGCTGAATCAGACGCACTAGCAAACCTAGGTTCAGCATTCAAAACACTTGAAGATACTCATATTCCTATTATTCACATACTAACGCCGGCCATAGACCAAGGTATGGATTCCCAGGATTTTGACACATTAGGTGAGACCCTGGTATCCAGTACCCAGGATTCTACTGAGGAATCCTGGACTAGGCCGATTATTCAGTATTTGCAGGATGGTACTATACCAGAAACTGAGAAAGACGCCCGTGCATTCAGGATAAGAGTAGCCAGGTATGTAATTATAAAAAATATACTATATAAAAAATCTTTTGCAGGTACGTATTTGAGATGTTTGGAGAAGGATGAAGCCCAAGAAGTTCTCAGAGACATCCATGAGGGTGATTGCGGAAACCATACAGGGGGCAGGTCCCTGATGTCCAAGATCCTAAGAACGGGGTATTATTGGCCAACAATGAGAAAAGATGCCCTGGATTTTTCTCAGAAATGTGACGCATGTCAAAGACACGCCAATGTGCCTCACCAGCCCGCAGAGCCGCTATACCCAATTCCAGCATCTTGGCCCTTCATGAAATGGGGGATGGACATCGTTGGTAAGCTACCCAAGGCCCCTGGAGGAAAGGTGTTCATGTTAGCAATGACAGATTACTTCTCGAAATGGATTGAAGCCGAAGCATACGTCCAAGTCAGGGAAAAAGAGGTTATATCCTTCATTAAAAGAAACATACTGACAAGGTTTGGAGTGCCATCTGAGATTGTCTGTGATAATGGCTCTCAATTTATTGGAAGTAGGACCACAGGATTCTGTGAATCCTGGGGCATCAAGATGATAACATCAACTCCAGTACATCCTCAAGCCAATGGCCAAGCTGAGTCAAGCAACAAGATCATCATAAACAACCTGAAGAAGAGACTGAAGGAGAAGAAGGGAAGATGGGCAGAGGAATTACCCTTGGCATTATGGGCAGATAGGACTACCTCCAAGAATGCCACGGGTCAAACCCCATATTCCTTGGTATTCGGCACAGAAGCAGTCATCCCGACGGAAATGGTGGTCCCAACATTCAGGGTCAGTGGTCAGACCCAGGATTTGAATGATCAGTCCCTGGTTGAAGACCTGGATACCCTGGATGAGATGAGAAATCAGGCAGCTTGGAGAATGGCAGCATATCAGCAAAGAATTTCGAAGACCTATAACAAGCATGTAAGGATCAGAAGATTCAAGGTAGGAGATCTGGTCCTGAGAAAGGCGTTCCAGAACACAACAAATCCAGGGGACGGGAAATTAGCTCCTAAGTGGGAAGGTCCTTATTTGATTGATTCTGAGGCTGGTAAGGGGGCATATTGGCTAGCTAATATGGAAGGAGACCTATTGCCAAGACCTTGGAATGCGATACACCTCAAAGCATATTTCATGTAAGGCCTTCTGTCCTAGGATTCAGTTACTCAGGTATGTGTTTTATTTTGAAATTTCACAGTGGAAATTCAGGTCAGTTCTTCTCACTCAATTTACTCATTTTCCTTATGTGTTTTACGTTCATTATTTAGTCTCTGATATTAATTACGTGTTACGTTTCATTTTTAAATTTGTTATTTAATGTTTTGAATTCGCTAAGATCTATGTTTTGCAAGACGGATTGCCTAAAATCCAGGGTATCCCAGGATTCAAGGTATTCAAGGTGCAGGATGATCGGAAATTCAAGGCATACGAAGCGAAGAATACTCAAGGTACTCCAAGTCAAATGCAACAAATGTATTTCTCCTAAGTATTGGGATTGGCCATCTCACTTCCGTATGGGTAAATTTTAAACCCATTCCTAAGGTTTAAGGATTATACGTCCTTCATCCGAATATGGGCTATCACGCCTCGCCTGGAGCGCACGTTGGCAATTTTTGCCTCGCCCGAGACGCACGTGATCCAAGTATGAAACCCTGGGATTGTGAGATCATCCGTGTTGATAGCATTGGTGGCAACCTTGCAATCCAGGGACATATGCGGATCTCTCAAGGTTTAAAACGATTAACGCGTTTTCAAGACGGATTGGTGCTAACGTACCAACTTAAGACACCCGAGGCAATACCCTAGTTCGCCAGTACGGCTTGAGGTGGTCCCTAGAATTCGCCAGTACGGCACCGGGCTTGACCCCAGTTCGCCAGTACGGCACCGGGTTTGACCCCAGTATTTAAGGGCTTGACCCCAGAAACAATTCAAAGATTACCTAGTGGCCCAGGATTATTAATCTAATCCAGGGTCATAACGGTCAAAGCCCAAGAAGATTAACTCCTTGTCTAGTTAATTCTGATTGATATGTTCCTATTACAGGAAACATTCACAAGTCTGCTATAGCTACGAGGAATCCTAATATCCTGGGGGCAACCCAGGATTACTAAGGTAAACCCTAGAACCATTCCATACATTGCAAATATCATTCAAATATGTCAAACACAGGTATGTAAATAAAGCAGTTATATTAATAAGACCCAACCTGGGCCCGGAAAAGCTCCGGACTTCCCAGGCTGGGACATGTCAAAAGACCCTGGATATCGCATCCAGGGGTAGGTCATTGTCTTAAACAAAAGATACCGGGAAACATCATCCGGTATACCATCACATGCATAAAAATAAAATTGTTTTCAAACAAACATGAACCACAAAACATAAGAAGGTGACCCCTGTTCTTCAAGCTTCATCCTGGGGCACCTCCTTCGCTTCCTTCTCCTCCGCTGCCTTCTCTGCTGCCTTCGGGTCCTGGGTCGGCTGCTCTCCTCCCTTGGGCTGGTCGATATCCATGGCGTGGCCAGCAGAGCCCTTGGATGGGGTGCTTTTGCTGGATCCAGGGCCGATTTCAGGGTCACACCCTGCAGGGATGGTGGCGCCTAAATTGCGCAGTTTCTTTGCCCAGTCGGACACATCCCAGTTGGGGTTCTGAAACCCCAAATCCCTTGCCTCCTTCGCCATTTTCAACCTGCACTGGAAAAGGGAGATGCGAGCGATGAGCTTGCCTTCATCGCCCTTAGCGGCTAAGGCAGACTCATGCGCAGCCCGTGCCTCCACTGCCTTCTTCTCAAGATCATGCACTAGACCCAGGTTCTTGTTGGCCACTATCCTGAGCGAGTTCAGCTCCTTGGTCAGGGCAGTAACCTCCTTCTTAGCAGCGGCCTCAGCATCCTGGGCTCGCTTCTCAGCGGCCCAGATCATCTCCACGAATCGGCTAGCAATCTGCAAGAGAAGGTAATGCTATTAACATTTATGACCCTGAATTGTTCACCGTGTAGAAAATTCAGGGGTACCCAGGATTAACTTACTTGACGGGAAGAGGCCTCGGCATGGGCACGGAGCTCGGCGGCATCCAGGTTCTCCAGAGATTGCACAACGGGAGCAGAAGCAGTGGCAGTGGCCCTGGTCTTGCGCTTAGTACCAGAAGTCCTGGAGGGAGGAGCTTTGGGAGCCGTCATAGGTTCGGTCTTCACAGAGGTAATGACTTGCAGGTCTTGCTCGGAGTCACCTAGCAGAAAGTCGTCCAGATCAATGTTTTCCAGGTTGACAGGAGTGGCAGCAGCTGAAAAAACATAAGAAATTAACAGAATCCAGAGAAAATCCTAGGTCCGAAAGGCAGAGTACCAAGATACTTACAACTTGACATGCTGTGGGAGGTAGATGAAGCAGCTTGGTGGAGGTCCGTCCTGAATTCTCGGTCCACTTCGTTGATGCTGAGGAAAGCTTCAAATCTCTCGAACGTCCCAGGATTTGCAGGTCCAATGGAGCTTAAGCTAGGAACTGCAGAACAAATATCCAAGGTCAGTATTTGAATAGAATAAAATCCTAATCCCTAATGCAGGTAAAAACCTACCATCTACTCTCCATCTAACTGGAAGGCTCATCCCTCCTGGAATTGTGGACCTCTTGACAAAGAAAAACTTCCCTTTCCATTCCTCAAAAAAGGAAGCCCGAGGAATCATCTGAACCTCTTTACTCAGGGCCTTGAACAGAAATCGATTGTTGCCGTGGGATTTGAGTTCGTAACCCAGGGCCAGCTCAGGCAGACCAACCAGGGAATCGAACTCATTGTTCAGCCGATCGATGGTACCCAGGATCCTCCAAATGATAGGTAGGGTTTGGGCATAGGCAAGACCGGTGGCCTTGAAAAATTCGGCCAGGAGGCCGGAGAAAGGGTAAGAAAGACCCATGGAGAAAGGAGTAAAAGGAAAGCAGACCCAGGTCTTTGAACAGAAATCTGATCGAACCCTTTTGTCGAAGGGTCTGATCTCAGCGGATTCCGGGAAAAGGCCCGACGACAACAATGCAGCTATGTCGTCATCGGTGAAGGTACAAGCTTCGAGCGCTCGGCTTTGCAAGTAAAACTGATCGAGGAAATCCTCGATCCCAGTCTCCTCAGCCGTCGTCTCTGCTCGTATTTTCTTACGGGTCATGATCGGGGAATGAAGGAAAAGTTTGGAGCAGAAGTTTACCTGAATGGAGAAAATCGGAAGCTGGAAGCGTCGGAAGAAAACCCTTGCTCTCGAGAAATTTGTGTGAAAAGAGAGGAGGGGTTAAAGGTAGTATTTAAAGAAAAGGAGAAGTTACAGAGGTGATGGGAGGTCGCTCGAGACGTGTCATCGTGGATGCGAAATTAACGGACACGATTAAAGATAAGGGGTGATGTGACCCGAAAATTCAAATTTTCACAGCTGTAAGTTCTATCCACTTGCGAAAATTTGGGGGCAATTGTTATACCCTGAATTCTCGGCTAATAATCCAGGGGCAGGTATTACCTAGGAATTGTATGACCCTGGATGTTGACAGGTAATGTTCGATGACCCAGGATGATTAACATCAAACGGGAAGGTTTACCTTAATTTTATTTTACACTTATATGATCTAATCCAAGGATTGCCTTTATTTTTACAATGACCCGGCATGTGGATATGACCCTGCATGCTAGGATTTTGTTACTAACGTATCTCGTGCTTTTATCTAAAAGATAACAGGTTGACAAAGTCGCTCAAACGGTCGAATAAGGAAAGCTGAAGACTCATTTAGCACGTGGTCAAAGTCAGTTAGCTGGAAACTCGGTCAACTAACGGAAAGAGACGTTGGAAGGAGGATCCCTGGAATATCGGAAGAACAGTTGAAGACCCCTGGAATATCGGACGAGTCATTGCAGCTCTCGGATTATAAATAGGACCCTTAGTCGTTCATTTTCAGCTCATTCGAGCTTTACTGATTGTATTCTCGTATTATTCTCTCTGCAAACACATTGTACTCGACATTTTTCAGTGATCAATAAATTGGTAGCGTGTGTTATCGCTACCCGGGGTTTTTATGCCGGCGGCGCCTTAGAGACATCTAAGGGCTAAGGGCTTTTCCCTAGTCAAAATCTCGGTGTTCCTACTTACATTTCTGGTTACATTTGTGTTGATAAAGTTTCTCAACTGATTTCATAAATAAACCTAAGTTTTTACCCAGGATTTTAGTTATTTGACCCTGGAATTCTGCTGTTGTCCCAGGATTATTTCAAATTGTTTTCACATCTGAATTCGAGACACCTAACCTCACATTCAAATTTGGTTCAAACTTTGCTAATTTAACTTAAGTAATTTTTAGCCAAAACACTTATATAACCACCTCGTAGGAATAACCTTCTTGTCTTCTGGCCTCTTCACAAGTCGCCACACTCCCAGCTTTGAGAACTGATTCAATTCATTGTGCATGGTCTCCATCCAATTTGGATCTTTGAGAGCAACCATCACATTAGGAGGCTCAATCTAGGAGATGAAACAGGAAAACATGCAGAAGTTAATGTTTCCCGTGCGGCTTCTAGAGGTGACTACTGCTGTCACTGGCCCAACCACGTTACTGAGTGGATGATCTTTGTTTATTCTACTCTCTTGGACATCAGGCACTGAAGCAGTAACAGGCAGGTTAGTATTAATAATATTATCAGACATACCTGGGCCTTGAGAATCAACTGGAGCATCGCGTGTTCCTGAACATTCTGGAACATTTGCATTAGAATTTCGTGAAGTCTCTGCCGATGCTCTTTCCACATGTGGCCTCACTTCAGAACTAGGAGCAATGAAATCTTCTTCTTCTCCCAGATTGTGAAAAACATTGGAGAAGTTGAAACCTTCAAACAGTGATCCGTAGTCAAAGACCCAATCTGGTCCAGAACCCGCATCGGTTGGATTATCCTCCATCCAATCCACATTAAAGGTCTCAATAATCAATTTGGTGGTTTTGTTGTACACGCGATAAGCACTATTTGCTGAGTAACCGACAAAATAGCACTCATCAGCTTTGGCTTCGAATATCCCTACATCGGACTGAATTAGCACCGTGCATGGACACCCGAAGGTCTTGAAGTACCCCACCCTCGGCTTTTCTCCATAAAAAAATCTGATATGGAGTCTTCTCGTGTCGCTTGTTCAGAAGTACTCTATTTTGCACATAACAAGCTGTATTCACCGCTTCTGCCCAAAAGAAGATTGGTAGTTTCGCTTCACACATCATTGTTCTCGCAGCCTCAATGAGTGTCCTATTCCTTCTTTCTGCAACTCCATTCTGTTGTGGTGTATAGGGAGCACTGAACTGCCTTTCAATACCCTTCTCACCACAAAACATGTTCAACTCTGCATTCTTGAATTCTGTCCCATTGTCAGTTCTTATACCCTTCACTCTCTTGTTCAGCTGATTTTCTAAAAGTGTGACGAACTGTTTTACAAGGGCTGGAGTTTCGTACTTGTTTGATAAAAAGAAGACCCAAGTAAATCGCGAGTAGTCATCCACTATTACGAGACAATAAGAAAACTTGCTGATGCTTTGTCCCTACATGGGACCAAAAAGATCCATATGTAAGAATTGAAGTACAGAAGAGACAGAATTTACAACCTTTGGACGGTGTGGCAACTTGTGCTGCTTCCCCTTAGCACAAGCCACACATTTCTCCACAGATGAGAAATCTTTGATTGGTAAATTTCTAAAGTGCTCTCCTTTAGCCAGCTTAGACAGATTCTTCATATTGGCATGCCCCAGGCGACGATGCCATAATAACGCTAGATTCTCATTCTACTTCGAGATAAGACAGGCTTCTTCAGTAGTCGGAGGTTTTCCCAAATTCAACTGATAGGAATTTCCTCTTCTTGGAGTACGCATCAAGATGGTCAATCCCATGAACTTGCATGTGCCCTTGTACTATCAATCTCGCCTTGTTTCTGACAATTATTTCGGTGTCATCCTTTTTGTTCTTATATAACCACCTCGTAGGAATAACCTTCTTGTCTTCTGGCCTCTTCACAAGTCGCCACACTCCCAGCTTTGAGAACTGATTCAATTCATTGTGCATGGCCTCCATCCAATTTGGATCTTTGAGAGCAACCATCACATTAGGAGGCTCAATCTGGGATAGGAAACAGGAAAACATGCAGAAGTTAATGTTTCCCGTGCGGCTTCTAGTGGTGACTCCTGCTGTCACTGGCCCAACCACGTTACTGAGTGGATGATCTCTGTTTATTCTACTCTCTTGGACATCAGGCACTGAAGCAGTAACAGGCAGGTTAGTATTAATAATATTATCAGACATACCTGGGCCTTGAGAATCCACTGGAGCATCGCGTGTTCCTGAACATTCTGGAACATTTGCATTAGAATTTCGTGAAGTCTCTGCCGATGCTCTTTCCACATGTGGCCTCACTTCAGAACTAGGAGCAATGAAATCTTCTTCTTCTCCCAGATTGTGAAAAACATTGGAGAAGTTGAAACCTTCAAACAGTGATCCGTAGTCAAAGACCCAATCTGGTCCAGTACCCGCATCGGTTGGATTATCCTCCATCCAATCCACATCAAAGGTCTCAATAATCAATTTGGTGGTTTTGTTGTACACGCGATAAGCACTATTTGCTGAGTAACCGACAAAATAGCACTCATCAGCTTTGGCTTCGAATTTCCCTACATCGGACTGAATTAGCACCGTGCATGGACACCCGAAGGTCTTGAAGTACCCCACCCTCGGCTTTTCTCCATAAACAATCTGATATGGAGTCTTCTCGTGTCGCTTGTTCAGAAGTACTCTATTTTGCACATAACAAGCTGTATTCACCGCTTCTGCCCAAAAGAAGATTGGTAGTTTCGCTTCACACATCATTGTTCTCGCAGCCTCAATGAGTGTCCTATTCCTTCTTTCTGCAACTCCATTCTGTTGTGGTGTATAGGGAGCACTGAACTGCCTTTCAATACCCTTCTCACCACAAAACATGTTCAACTCTGCATTCTTGAATTCTGTCCCATTGTCAGTTCTTATACCCTTCACTCTCTTGTTCAGCTGGTTTTCTAAAAGTGTGACGAACTGTTTTACAAGGGCTGGAGTTTCGTACTTGTTTGATAAAAAGAAGACCCAAGTAAATCGCGAGTAGTCATCCACTATTACGAGACAATAAGAAAACTTGCTGATGCTTTGTACCTGCATGGGACCAAAAAGATCCATATGTAAGAGTTGAAGTACAGAAGAGACAGAATTTACAACCTTTGGACGGTGTGGCAACTTGTGCTGCTTCCCCTTAGCACAAGCCACACATTTCTCCACAGATGAGAAATCTTTGATTGGTAAATTTCTAACGTGCTCTCCTTTAGCCAGCTTAGACAGATTCTTCATATTGGCATGCCCCAGGCGACGATGCCATAATAACGCTAGATTCTCATTCTGCTTCGAGATAAGACAGGCTTCTTCAGTAGTTGGAGGTTTTCCCAAATTCAACTGATAGGAATTTCCTCTTCTTGGAGTACGCATCAAGATGCACTCCTCTGGAATTTTGAAACCTGGCTTGAGGATTATGCATTCCTTCTTGATGAACAGGACTGAAAAGTCTTTATCACACATTTGCGACACACTGAGCAAACTGTGAGATAGTTCCTCCACATAGTGTACGTCAGAAAAAGTCAAGCTTCCACTCTTCACAACCCCTTTCTTACTGATTCTTCCACCTACCCCACCTGCAAAAGATACTCCTCCGCCATTGAAGTCTTGTACCTCTTCCAAAAGGGATAAGTCTCCGGTCATGTGTCGGGAGCAACCGCTATCAACATACCAGAGATTGTCGATAGTTCTACTTGGCTGTCCCTACAAAAATTAGAAATCAGTGAGATTCAGGTACCCAGGCCATAACAGGTCTGAGCACTCCTTTGGAGTCAGTGTAATTAACCATTTGAAGGACCATTTCGGGTTTTGGTTCAGATACATTCACATTTTGAATGTTGACTTTTGGTCTCCAATTAGGTTGCTTTTGAGATTTAGAACTGCTAGCAGAGTTCTTTTCTGGTGACGGTTTCTTTGATGGAGATGTGACATTTTTACCTTTTGACTTAACAATAGGTGTCCACTCAAGTTTCAATTTAGTATAAACCATTTGTTTTGTTTGAGTGACATCTTTTGGTTTTTCAATAACTGCTTTGCCCTTAGGTTTAGCAACATGGTTGACTTTAGGCACTTGTTTCTCAAAAGGTTTTGTTTTCATTTTGTCTTTTCTTTGATAAACTCCCTTAGGTTTGTAAGATGAGTTTGGAGGTCTAGTCACATTCCACTTTTCTTCAACATGCTTTGTCATCGGAGCTTTTGTGTTCAAAACCTTAGACTGTTCAGTCTTCATTGGTTCTAAAATCTGCTTCCCCTTAGACAAAGCTTGTTGTTTTTGGTTTTTGTTTTCTCCTGCCATCATTTTCTGCAACATACTGGTCCGTGGGTTTTGCGGACAGTATGGTTGATAAGGTCTATTTAAGCAATTTGCAGCAAAATGTCCTGGCTTTCCACATTGAAAACAATTCATAGGTCTAGGCCCATTTACATGACTACACAAATATGAACGTCTTGGGTACGATGATTTCCACTCTGGCTTATCATCCCATTTGTGTATAACATGTTTTGTATCCCTTTCAGGTTGTGTAATCAAACAAAATTGTTCCGATTTAGATTTGTTTGTCCTATTAAAAGCAGACACAACCTGAGGATAATCCACAAAATCTTTGGGTTTGGTCTCACGTCCTACTTTAGTGTTAGGCACACGCATTTTAAAACCATGAATTTCATTACTAGAATTTGAAACATGTTTTAAGGACTTGGACACAACTAATTTCATAGACCTAGACTCATTCAATTCAGACACTGATGCCAGTACATCATCTTTAGGTAAATCAGAAACTACACTACTTGACACATGACACTGTTTAACTCTCAAACATTCTGCATCCTTCCCAGATACATCTTCAATACCTACTTCATCTGCACATGAAACAAAACTATCAGCAGGTCCAACATCATTGTTTAATGACTCCTGGGAAGTACTTGATTCACAAGTGTCAGTCACAATTTTATCCTGATTACCCAACCCATAAGACATGTGTTTCTCATTTTCTATTTCCTGAGGGGTCAAGGGTGTCACTCCTACCAGAACACTATCTAAGGGAGGTCCTATCTCATGTGTTCCTGATTCAGATCTGTCTATCTGGTCCTCCTCAAAGATTATTCCTATGATATCTCTAGAGTTATCTTGAAGAATATTGTTCTTACTTGTGTCTGGGAAACTAATTCCTATTCCACCCTTGTCCTTTCCCATTCTAACATCAGTTATACAGGAGTTCAAAGATTTTCTAGCCTCAAACATTCTTTTGCTTTTCGTTTGATTCATATCAAATTTAACCTGCAACTCATTGTACTTATGTGTGATCTCATCTACCTGATTCCTAAGCTCAGCTATTTCTAACTTAGCATTGTCATACAGGAGAGTTTTCTCAGTTGCCAGTTTTTTATATTTTACTATGTCTAGCTTTATGTGCTTTAACCTTCTCCTCATTTTTCTTGCCATCTACCCTTAAATGAACTCCTTTCACACTTGATCTCAAACAATTCTATTTGATAATTTTTACAGATTTGTCTAAGACCAGGAATTATACGAGCACAAGTGGGATCAGAACATACCTTGAGGTTTTCAGCTTCAGCAACGAAGGCTTCCTTATCTTCCACAGGAGTTTCATCAGTAACCACAAAAGCATGCTCTTCCTCTTCATCCCTTTCCATGGCAGCAATCATTGCATGAGACATACTAAACTCTTTCAATTGAGGTGTCCAATCATAACCACCTCCTTCTTGAACAACCAAAGCCTTTGCTTCTCCCTTTCCTTTGACCTCAGCAGCATTCTTCTCTTCGACCTTCTCTCTCTTAGGCTTAGTGCACTCCCTAGCAAAATGCCCGTACTCATCACAATTGTAGCACCTCAGCTTGCTTTTGTCAAACCCCATCCTTATCTTGTCTTGATCTTTCCAGACGTTTCTCCCAGTCTTTGCCATGAACTTCTTTGCTCTGAAGACTGCCATAGCCATCTGCCATGAGACATCCAACATCTCAACGTCTTCAGGATTTATCTGGTTTAGCTCACCCGATAACATATCAGTAGGCACAAGAGTTCCGGCCATGAGAGCATGGTAGCTGTTCATAAAACCCATACCAAGAGCAAAATTGGGATCATTCGTATCATCAGGGTTGACGCCTCCACTTGAACTTCCTTGAGGTTGTGCCACAAAAGCAGTTGACTTTGCGACTGAGCTTGATCCATTCCCAGTTGACTTCCCCTCATGCTTAGCCTCCACATCTTGTGACAACAAAGCTTGATTTAGTTTCCCCGCCAAACTAAGAGAGCTTATATGATTCAACTCTCTCTGCTTGTCATCGATTAGCTTGGACTTGAGTTTGTTGATTAACTCATCAAGAGATAGTTCACTCAGTTTGTTGTTGTCCTTGATGATAGAGATATTGGTGTTCCAAGATTTGGGTAAACTATTCAACAGTTTCAGATTCTTGTCTTCCTTGTCTGGTTCTACATTATAGCTGGACATTTCAGCCATCAGAGACACAAACCTCTGCACCTGAGCTTCAAAGGATTCACCTTGTACATGGTTGAACAGATTAAACTTTTGCTTCAGCATTTGCTTGCGGCTTGCCTTTATGTCAGGATTCCCTTCATAAGCCACAACCAAAGCGTTCCAGAGTTCCTTAGCGGTCTTGCAATGTTTAAATCCTTGAGCAATATCTGGTGTTAATGCCATAGTCATGATGGCAAAAGCTCTTTCTGCTTTGTTGCATCTTTCCCAATCATCATCATCATACTCATCTTCTGTCTTGACCTTCCCTGCATTAACTCCTTCTGCGTGAGTAGGTGTGAATGGTCCATGAATAACTGCCCTCCAGAGTCTTAGGTCAACACTCTTCAAGTGATTTTCAAATCGATATTTCCATTCCAAAAAGTTATCCGCCGAGGTGAGTCTAGGTGGGCGAGTGATGGATCCAATCTCAAAATCCAACTTCTGATACATACTTGGTTCGAAATCCATCACGATAGCTTAGGGAACAAAAATTTAAAGTCCAAATGTCCAAACAAGAGAGATTACGATTAAAAGCCTTGATTACGATCGCAAACACCAGATTACGATCGAGAACACCGATTACGATCCAACCAATAATCGTAAACACAGAAACCAACAGAAAATATCGTAAACCCGATTACGATCAACGATTACGACTCCGATTATCGTAAACACCTGATTCCGATCAAAAATTTCGTAAACTCCGATTACGACACGATAAAATCGTAAACACCGATTACGACTCCGAGATTCCGGTACAGCAAAATCGTAAACTCCAATTACGACCAAGAAATGTCGTAAACACCTATTTCCGGATCGTAAACACGATAAAAAAGTAATCTTGATGTCGTAAACCCAATTCCGATCCAGATCTTCAACACCAAACGTCGTAAACTCCAAAGAAACCCAGAAACCCACTCGTAAACGTGAAGAACAGCACCAGCAGATGTCGTAAACTCCAAAAACCCTTTGAATCTTCAAAAACTCGAACTATAACCCAGAAAACAGCTTGAATCAATATCGTGTGAGCCTCGAATCACTGATTCTTGGCTCTGATACCAATTGTAGGTCCGAGATCAAACCAAGAACACGATATCTAATCACAAACGAGTGCGGAAACCTCGTGTGTGATTGATTCAAGAAACAAGTAGAAGAAATAGATTAGATCTAAGGAAAAGATCTAATCTTGAATGAGAAATAATACTTGTTGAAGCTGATCGTAAACAGGGAAGCACACAGAAATCGTAAACTGTGTAATTGTAATAGAAAAGCTTACTTGAATCATAAACATGAGGTGGTATTTATACCACCTCTTACGCACATGGACCACCTCTTCAAGCAATGGGCCAATCATAAACACTAAATAAGCCCAATCATAAACAATAATCGGCCCACATGGCCTACAAAATAAACTAACCAAAGCCCAAAACTAACAACAAGCTAGCCCAAATCTAATGTTCATGCCTCACATAAATATAGCCCAACAGGAACATCTGCAAAATACTTCAAGGCTTGGTGAGGGGTGGGTGTTAGCTTGGCTAACACCCCTCCGATGCCTAAGTTAGTAACCATTCCATAGAGATAATGATAGGAAATTGAAATGAGAATAAAAATCATACCTGATGTTTTTGGAGTTTACATAAGGATTTTCGGATATGCTCAGGGGATCCGGAGAGCACTTACATAAAATATAACTTCAAGTGAATTGCATTCCAAGCTCTTGGGAGCAGCTCACCTTCCATAGTAGCCAGCCTGTATGCTCCCTTTCCAGCTTCTGAGTCTATTAGGTAAGGACCTTCCCATTTAGGTGGAAGTTTCCCATGTGCTGGATTGGTAGTATTTTGAAAAGCTTTCCTGAGTACCAGATCTCCTAATTGAAATCTTCTGATCCTTAGATTCCTATTGTAGGACTTGGCTATCCTTTGCTGGTATGCTGCCATCCTGAATTTCGCGAGGTCTCTGATTTCATCGATCGTTTCAAGATCTTCAAGGAGCTCTTGCTTATTTGCTTCAAAATCTTGGCAGCTTGTTCTGGCAGTCGGCATCACCATTTCAGTGGGTATTACAGCTTCTGATCCAAATACTAAGGAAAATGGTGTTCGACCAGTAGCATTCTTGGAGGTCGTTCTGTCAGTCCACAATACGAAAGGTAGCTCTTCAGCCCATTTTCCTTTCTTGTCTCCTAGCTTCTTCTTGAGATTATTGATGATAATCTTATTGCTCGATTCCGCTTGGCCATTAGCTTGTGGATGTATGGGAGTTGACGTTACCATCTTGAAGCCCCATGCCTCACAAAAACTAGTCGTTCTTTTTCCAATAAATTGAGACCCGTTGTCGCACACTATTTCCGATGGGATTCCAAATCTTGTCAGAATGTTCCTTTTAATGAAGGAAATCACTTCCTTTTCTCTAACTTGAACAAAGGCTTCAGCTTCAATCCACTTAGAAAAGTAGTCCGTCATGGCCAGCATGAAGACTTTTCCTCCGGGTGCTACAGGAAGCTTACCAACTATATCCATGCCACATTTCATGAACGGCCATGGAGATGATATCGAATGGAGCGGCTCAGCAGGCTGATGGAGGATATTGCCGTGCCGTTGGCATGCATCACACTTCTGAACAAAGGCCATTGCATCCTTCTTCATAGTAGGCCAGTAGTATCATGTTCTCAATACTTTGGAAAATAGTGATCTGCCCCCAGTGTGATTGCCACAATCACCTTCATGTACGTCCTGGAGTACTGCAAGCGCTTCAGGCTGCTCCAGGCATCTCAAATATGGTCCTGCAAGAGATTTCTTGTATAAGATACCATTTATTATTGAATATGGGATTACCTTTGTTCGGAAGAGCCTGGGATTCTCGTTTTTTGGGAATTTCTCCTTCTTGGATAAACCTCCTGATGGGATAAGTCCAGGATTCCTGAGGATCCTGAGAGTTTATCATTTCCTGATCTTTATCTGCTGTGACGTCATTAACTTCTTGTTCTTCGATTGCTGGTGTCAGGATGTGAGTTATGGGAATCTTGACACCTTCTGGGATCATTAATGATGATGCTAAATTTGCCAAAGCATCAGCTTCTGCGTTTTCTTCTCTAGGCACCTGTGATATGCTGCAATTTTCAAAAGATAATGCTAATTGTTTTACAAGGTCTAGATATTTGGTTAGCCTTTCGCCTTTCACTGCATAAGATCCATTAAATTGGTTAGTTAATAATAAGGAGTCAATAAAAACTTGAATGTGTTGGATACCCATATCTTTAGCAAGTTGTAATCTTGCAATTAAAGCTTCGTATTCGGCTTCATTATTAGTAGCCTTGAATTCACAATGGATAGATAGAGGGATAATATCCCCCTGTGGTGATTTCAGTAGCGCACCCAATCCTGTTCCTCTAACATTAGATGCTCCATCTGTGTACAAGACCCAGCTGCCTGAAGCTTCTTCAAGTTGCTTGACCTCCAGTTCAACTTCTGGCAGTATGTCGCTGCTGAAATCAGCCACAAAATCTGCAAGAGCTTGTGACTTGATTACTGTTCTTGGCTCATATATGATGTCATAGGCACTTAATTTAACTATCCATTTCGCCATTCTTCCAGACATTTCTGGTTTTCTTAAGACACACTTAATAGGATAGTTAGTTTTTACATAAATAACATGAGTTTCAAAGTAATGTCTTAACTTTTGAGAAGCCATTATGAGAGCTAAAATCAATTTTTCTAAATAAGAATACCTGGTTTCAGTGTCTAATAACGTTTTGCTTACATAGTATATCGGATGTTGTTGTCCCTCATGATCTTTTACAAGCACAGCACTCACTGAGCTGCCTGAAACTGCTAGGTAGAGGGATAGTGGCTCGCCTTTGACTGGTTGCATTAGAAGTGGAGCAGATGACAAATATTCTTTCAGGGAGCTCAGAGCTGCTTCATGTTTCTCACCCCATTCGAACTTTTTGTTCTTTTTCAATATGTCATAGAACTCTTTGATCTTCTCGGATGATCTTGATATGAATCTGTTAAGTGCTGCTACTCTTCCAGTTAATCTTCCTTGACATTCGTTGGAGATTTCAAATTTATAATTGCTTGGATCTGTTCAGGGCTGGCCTCTATTCCTCTTTCAGTAACCATGAAGCCTAGGAACTTGTCGGCTCTTACTCCAAAATGGCACTGGGAAGGATTCAATTTCATGTTGAACTGGTCCAAGATATCAAAAGCAGCTTCAAGATCTCTAGGATGGTCCTTTGCTTTTTTCGATTTTACCACCATATCATCTATGTATACCTCCATGGTGTCCCCCAGTTTGTCTTTAAACATCAAGTTGACTAGCCTTTGGTATGTGGCACCTGCATTTCGTAAACCAAAAGGCATCGCAATATAACAATAAATACCTGTGGGTGTCATGAAGGCCGTGTCTTCCTGGTCTGATGGTTCCATTTGAATTTGTTGAAAGCCCGAAGATGCGTCCATAAAAGTTAGCATTTCGTGCCCAGCAGTTGCGTCCACCATAGAATCAATGTGTGGTAGAGGAAATGGATCTTTTGGACAGGCCTTGTTTAGGTCGGTGTAATCTACACACACCCTCCACTTACCATTTTTCTTTTGAACCACCACCACGTTAGCCAGTCATCGAGGGTATTTAACTTCTCTAATCATTTTTTACTTGAGCAGCCTGTCAACTTCTTCTTGGATTATGACGTTTCTCTCAGGAGCGAACTTCCTTCTTTTCTGATGTATTGGCCTGAAAGATTCATCTATACCAAGTTTATGAGTAATAACATCTTTAGATATACCTGTCATGTCTTCATGTTTCCATGCAAACGTTGTGATTCTAGATTTCAAGAGATTCACGAGCTGCTCCTCAGTATCCTTAGGAATATTGGTTCCTACCAGCACTTTGATTTCAGGATCTTCAGGATTAAGTTGAACTTCCTTGATTTCAAGTTCCTTTGTCATCTGAACTCCTCGTGCTGGTTTCTTTAATTGCTATGCTGGCTTGGACTTGATGGTGTTCTTCATAGCAAAAGTATAACAGTCTTTGGCTTCTTGTTGATCACTTAGTATTCTTACAATTCCCCATGGTGTGGGAAGCTTCACACATTGATGATAGGTAGATGGAACTGCTTTCATATCATGGATCCATGGCATTCCCAAGATTACATTGCAACAAGGAAGAGAGTCAATAACGCAGAATTTCTGCATGGAGTTGACTCCTTCAATGTAGACGGGAAGTCTGATGTTTCCAACCGTATGCTTGGTTTCTCCACTGAATCCTACTAACACCGAGGATCTTGGAATTATCTCTTCTTCTGGAATGCTCATCTTTTTAAGCACGTCTAACTGAATGATGTTGACTGAACTGCCGTTGTCTCTCAGGATCCTGCGAACATAATGGTTAGCAATACATAATGTAATTACCAGACTGTCGTGGTGAGGATCTTGGATGTCCAGCTTATCAGTTTCGTCAAAAGAGATGACTTTGTCTTCAGTCAATATCGCGTTCTTCTTTGGCCGACTGCCTTGATCCATCTTAGCCTCCTTGGCATGTCTCTTTGCAGATGAGAAAGAGGCTCTGCATATGTCAGATCCTCCTGAGATGAAATTGATTACTTTAGCATCTGCTGGCGGCGACAGTGCTCTTTTGGGCAGCTCAGCAGCTTCTTGAGTTTTACTTTTCTTCCTGCCAAACAATTCTTTGAGATGCCCCTTGCTGAGCAGGTAACTGATTTCTTTTCGAAGGGCTATGCAGTCATCTGTTAGGTGCCCAAAGTCTTCATGGTATGCACACCATTTAGACTTATCTTTCCACGATCCTTGTTTCTCTGATTTTCTTGGCCACCTGGCTTTATCACCTAGATCCTGCAAGGCACATAACAAACCACCCATGTCAACTGAAAAGCAATAATCAGATACCTTTGGGAAGTTTTCTTTGCCGTCTTCTTCTTCAACTTCGTTGACCCTGGGATTATCATTCCGATAATAGGGTTTGTTTCGTTGTTGTTTTCCGGGAGAATCTGTCCTTCTGCCTGACGGTTCATCAATTCTTTTCTGGATCTTCTAATCATCTTCCAACCTGATGAACCTTAATACCCTTGTTTTGACTTCATCAAGGTTCCTGCAAGGAGTCATAACCAAATCATCATAAAAGCGGGAATCTCCTCTAATCCCCATTTTGAAAGCTTCTACAGCAGCAGCCATATCCAGGTTGGGGATATCCAGAGCTTCTCGACCGAATCTGGCTACATAATCCCTCAGGGATTCGTTGGGCTTCTGAACTATTCTGTACAAGTCACCTGTGAGCTTCTCAAAGCTCCTGCTGCAGGAAAACTGGTTATTAAACAAGTTAACTAAATGGGGAAAAGAAGTAATGGTATTAGGAGGGATACTGAGCAGCCATTTTAAGGCTGGCCCTGTCAATGTTGAGCCGAATCCCTTGCATAGGAAAGCTTCTTTGATGTTTACAGGAATGGGGTTGATT
Organism: Deinandra increscens subsp. villosa; assembly: GCA_039602395.1. Taxonomy (NCBI): domain Eukaryota; kingdom Viridiplantae; phylum Streptophyta; class Magnoliopsida; order Asterales; family Asteraceae; genus Deinandra; species Deinandra increscens. Next base: position 28,622 of record JBCNJP010001091.1, on the reverse strand, counting down.
TCCATCTGTTCCATGTATTGTGCCACGTGCTCCTCAGGATCTGTGGTCCCATCGTAGAGTTTCATGTTGGGGGTTTGAAATCTTTTTGGTATCTCCACGTCACAGACGGGCCATGCAAATCTAGAAACTCTGTGACTGCCTGCTGGCACTTCAGGAATTGGACGAATAACACCGGGGACACTTGAGATCATGTCAGTTAACCTCTGAAGTTCCATAGCAATAGTTGGGTTGATACCTGCATCCTGCACAGTTCCTTGGTTAGGGTTAGAATAAAAATTATCAAAGTTGTTACCAGCCCTGGAAGTTTGGAGATGGATCTGGGGTCCATATTCAGCATCCCTAAGGATGGTCGGCTCAGTTGTGGTTCCCACTTGCATGGGGATGAAGTCTCCCTCATGCATCTCCTGAGGTGAACCTGGGAATGTGCCTGCAGAGACAGTAGGATTAGAAAATAAGGATCCTTGAGGATCCTGAGCAGCTCGGAAGCGGCTCTGATATTGTTGGGATGGCTGAGACGAAGATCCCTGTAGCGTCTGAGTAGTAGGTGCTGCTGACTGCTGGCTCCAAGGCTCATGAAGGTTTGTTATCGCAAACCGCTGTGGTTGAGAGATAGTTTGTTGTATCGAGACTGTCGGCACCCGATGGCTTAAAAACCCGGTTGGTTGCTGGCTCGAGCATATCGGCGGCTGCTGACTTCCATATCCACCGTAGTAAGATTCTGGAGGCTGCTCGGAGTACTACCCAGAGTATTCCAGATATATCGTCCTGGGAATCTTCTGGAGGCCCCGAGAATCCTGCAGTAGTAGCCGTTGCAACACGTGATCATTAATTTGGTTATTTCTAGCCACCATTCAATCCAAGTTCACTTGGATCAATTCCACTTTCCACCCCACCCATACGGGTCATCTTCTGGTTAACCCAAGTGGGTCATTTAAATATATTCACATCTTGGATCCATTCTTAAATTAATGCACATCAGAATTCATTCACATATGGGACATTGTATCATATGATTTCTACTAGAAAGCGCTGATACCACTTGAAAGTTCGTGAGTATCGAATCGTCTCCTCAATCTAGCTATATCGGACACGAAACGTAAATAACCGATTGTTTTATTGATCAGACGAACAATTACAATCAGTAAACACTCAGAAACAGACTAAGAGAATACACCGCTGAAAACACACTCTTAACACAGCTCTATCTCTCTCAGTTACGGGAAAACAAAGACAAACGTTCTATTTATACTCGACTGGGCGAACTCCAGGCGAACTGCCAGTTCGCCTGGATCCGAACTGCAGTTTGGACCCAGTTCACCTAGCAGCTTGAACTTCGTCTTGAACTTTTCATCGTCCTGTCTCGATACTTCACACGACGCACATATTATACATTAACATTTACAGATCAAGTTACCCTTCTTACTTCTATCTCTATGCATCGAAACATGACAATACAAAATGTACACAAACATATCAACATTTCCCCAAAAGATTAGTGTTCGATTCCAAGAGAATTCGTTGCTCGATCATGATTCGGCTTCACTACTCATTACCTGCCATTAACACCAGTAACACATTAGTATCAATGACATATAACCTCCAAAGCCACTACGTCCCCTCAATTGCAAAGAAAGCAACAAACAATAATATTACATCCCAAGCGTATCGCTTGGGAAACTTGACAATCTAAGCGATACGCTTGCACATCATGGGTAACGCCTGCTGAATGTTACGCTCTAAGCGATACGTTTGGAGCGATATGTGGCCAAGCATAAATTTTTCAGTTTTACACTTAGCCAAATTTCTGCATTTTTCAGCCACTCCCCCTCTTTTTCTTGTACAACCCTTATTATAGCAAACACATTTAATCCTTCAAATTCACAAGTAGAAAAGTTAATCAATGCAACAACAACAATTAAAACTCATAATTCAAAGAAAATATTTACTTTCATCCGAAAATCCCAACCCATTGACCCGTTTAGCCCCATTCATATCTGAACTTTAATTCGATGGTTTTAATGGGTCAACGCCAATCTATTTCATCTATAATCATGCTTTTTATACAAACTGGAATCATATAACTAGATAACTTCACATTGTCACTAATTCAATGACTTGATAATCTACTTCCTTTAACTTCAGCATAAGTTGTCAACCCCTTCTTGACACAAACAACTTGTATTGATAACACACACTCACCCAAAGGTGCATTCATTAATTTGGTTATTTCTAGCCACCATTCAATCCAAGTTCTCTTGGATCAATTCCACTTTCCACCCCACCCATACGGATCATCTTCTGGTTAACCCAAGTGGGTCATTTAAATATATTCACATCTTGGATCCATTCTTAAATTAATGCACATCAGAATTCATTCACATATGGGATATTGTATCATATGATTTCTACTAGAAAGCGCTGATACCACTTGAAAGTTCGTGAGTATCGAATCGTCTCCTCAATCTAGCTATATCGGACACGAAACGTAAATAACCGATTGTTTTATTGATCAGACGAACAATTACAATCAGTAAACACTCAGAAACAGACTAAGAGAATACACCGCTGAAAACACACTCTTAACACAGCTCTATCTCTCTCAGTTACGGGAAAACAAAGACAAACGTTCTATTTATACTCGACTGGGCGAACTCCAGCGAACTGCCAGTTCGCCTGGATCCGAACTGCAGTTTGGACCCAGTTCACCTAGCAGCTTGAACTTCGTCTTGAACTTTTCATCGTCCTGTCTCGATACTTCACACGACGCACATATTATACATTAACATTTACAGATCAAGTTACCCTTCTTACTTCTATCTCTATGCATCGAAACATGACAATACAAAATGTACACAAACATATCAACATTTCCCCAAAAGATTAGTGTTCGATTCCAAGAGAATTCGTTGCTCGATCATGATTCGGCTTCACTACTCATTACCTGCCATTAACACCAGTAACACATTAGTATCAATGACATATAACCTCCAAAGCCACTACGTCCCCTCAATTGCAAAGAAAGCAACAAACAATAATATTACATCCCAAGCGTATCGCTTGGGAAACTTGACAATCTAAGCGATACGCTTGCACATCATGGGTAACGCCTGCTGAATGTTACGCTCTAAGCGATACGGTTGGAGCGATATGTGGCCAAGCATAAATTTTTCAGTTTTACACTTAGCCAAATTTCTGCATTTTTCAGCCACTCCCCCTCTTTTTCTTGTACAACCCTTATTATAGCAAACACATTTAATCCTTCAAATTCACAAGTAGAAAAGTTAATCAATGCAACAACAACAATTAAAACTCATAATTCAAAGAAAATATTTACTTTCATCCGAAAATCCCAACCCATTGACCCGTTTAGCCCCATTCATATCTGAACTTTAATTCGATGGTTTTAATGGGTCAACGCCAATCTATTTCATTTATAATCATGCTTTTTATACAAACTGGAATCATATAACTAGATAACTTCACATTGTCACTAATTCAATGACTTGATAATCTACTTCCTTTAACTTCAGCATAAGTTGTCAACCCCTTCTTGACACAAACAACTTGTATTGATAACACACACTCACCCAAAGGTGCATTCATTAATTTGGTTATTTCTAGCCACCATTCAATCCAAGTTCTCTTGGATCAATTCCACTTTCCACCCCACCCATACGGATCATCTTCTGGTTAACCCAAGTGGGTCATTTAAATATATTCACATCTTGGATCCATTCTTAAATTAATGCACATCAGAATTCATTCACATATGGGATATTGTATCATATGATTTCTACTAGAAAGCGCTGATACCACTTGAAAGTTCGTGAGTATCGAATCGTCTCCTCAATCTAGCTATATCGGACACGAAACGTAAATAACCGATTGTTTTATTGATCAGACGAACAATTACAATCAGTAAACACTCAGAAACAGACTAAGAGAATACACCGCTGAAAACACACTCTTAACACAGCTCTATCTCTCTCAGTTACGGGAAAACAAAGACAAACGTTCTATTTATACTCGACTGGGCGAACTCCAGGCGAACTGCCAGTTCGCCTGGATCCGAACTGCAGTTTGGACCCAGTTCACCTAGCAGCTTGAACTTCGTCTTGAACTTTTCATCGTCCTGTCTCGATACTTCACACGACGCACATATTATACATTAACATTTACAGATCAAGTTACCCTTCTTACTTCTATCTCTATGCATCGAAACATGACAATACAAAATGTACATAAACATATCAACATTTCCCCAAAAGATTAGTGTTCGATTCCAAGAGAATTCGTTGCTCGATCATGATTCGGCTTCACTACTCATTACCTGCCATTAACACCAGTAACACATTAGTATCAATGACATATAACCTCCAAAGCCACTACGTCCCCTCAATTGCAAAGAAAGCAACAAACAATAATATTACATCCCAAGCGTATCGCTTGGGAAACTTGACAATCTAAGCGATACGCTTGCACATCATGGGTAACGCCTGCTGAATGTTACGCTCTAAGCGATACGGTTGGAGCGATATGTGGCCAAGCATAAATTTTTCAGTTTTACACTTAGCCAAATTTCTGCATTTTTCAGCCACTCCCCCTCTTTTTCTTGTACAACCCTTATTATAGCAAACACATTTAATCCTTCAAATTCACAAGTAGAAAAGTTAATCAATGCAACAACAACAATTAAAACTCATAATTCAAAGAAAATATTTACTTTCATCCGAAAATCCCAACCCATTGACCCGTTTAGCCCCATTCATATCTGAACTTTAATTCTATGGTTTTAATGGGTCAACGCCAATCTATTTCATCTATAATCATGCTTTATATACAAACTGGAATCATATAACTAGAGAACTTCACATTGTCACAAATTCAATGACTTTATAATCTACTTCCTTTAACTTCAGCATAAGTTGTCAACCCCTTCTTGACACAAACAACTTGTGTTGATAACACACACTCACCCAAAGGTGCATTCATTAATTTGGTTATTTCTAGCCACCATTCAATCCAAGTTCTCTTGGATCAATTCCACTTTCCACCCCACCCATACGGGTCATCTTCTGGTTAACCCAAGTGGGTCATTTAAATATATTCACATCTTGGATCCATTCTTAAATTAATGCACATCAGAATTCATTCACATATGGGACATTGTATCATATGATTTCTACTAACTAGCAACCTCAACATTTTCATGTTTCTATAACATTAAATTGACACACTTGTGTTACCTCAAAGATCAAGCTTTAGCTTTTCCTTCGCGTTGTGTTCCTGAGCCTTCTCCTTCACCATCTATATCACATGGTTGATAAGTTTAACCATTTGGTGACCATAATTCACATCATACATCATTATACGACCACAACATACTAAGAAATCCATCTATTGTAATTTTTGCACTCCATTAAGCATTTCATCAAACGCCTATTGTGCATACATAAAAATTTCACTCACTCATATCATCTAAATCCTAAGCTCATCCCATTTTACTACAATCATAACAATTTACGTTTTACATGACAACTGACTATCCATAACACAAAACCAAACATGCCACATTCAAAAAATAGCCAACCCCTCACCATCATCATGCTCCCATCAAAATCCCCATGTGGTGGGTTTAAGCCCACCACCAATTTTACTAGAATCACATAAATACAGTCATGCAATATAAAAGTACACACATTCAAGATATAGAAACACACATACAACCTATTTCCCTTCTCAATTTAATCTTTAATCAAGAATCATAAACTCACCACATCAAGAACACCACTTACTTGAACAAAAGACAAAGATGAGATGTCAATTTGGAGATTTAGATGACTTCCTAGCCCCAATTTGGTCCCTCCACTCTCAATTCTGCCCTAACACCCTCAATTTAGTGATTTGAGCAAGAAGCTAGAATTCTCCTTCTCCCATCCCCCTTGGTCGCAAACGTGATTTAAATAAAGCGAATACATGATGTTACAACTCCACTCCCCTTAAAGGGAGTTTTGTCCCCGAAACTAAATTACGTACCTAAAAGGTAAGCGTAACATTTTCTCATTTCTTCTTCGGATTCCCACATGGTATCCGATCCTTTTGGGTGCTCCCACATCACCATCATTTGACCAATTTCTTTATTTCTAAGACGCTTGATTTTGTGACCCAAAATAGCAATGGGTCTTTCCACATAATTTAATTTGTCATCCACCATGATATCATCTAACGGTACGTAAGCGGTTTCATTCGCTAAACACTTCCTTAAGTTAGATACATGGAAAGTGTTATGTATGCCACTTAACTCTTCGGGAAGTTCCAATTGGTAAGCAACTTGACCCACCGGAGCGATTATTTTAAACGACCCGATGAATCTTGGGCTTAACTTACCCCTCTTCTTAAACCTAATCACCCGCTTCCAAGGAGACACTTTCAACATCACATGATACCCTTTTCGAATTCTATTGACCTTTTCTTCTGTCCGCATAAGACTTTTGCCGGTCCTGGGCAGCTTTCAATCGTGCCCTTATCTTATCATTTCTTTCATTTGTGGCTTTAATGACATCTTTATGAGCAAGCTCTCATTGCCCCACTTCACCCCAACATAACGAGGTTTGACATTTCAGTCCATATAGTATTTCATGTGGTGGCATCCCTATACTAGCATCATAGCTATTATTGTAAGAGAATTTCACCAACGGTAGGTGAGCATCCCAACCACCTTCAAAATCTAAGACACACGCTCGCAACATATCCTCAAGGGTTTGAATTATTCTTTCACTTTGGACATCGGTTTGAGGATGATATGCGGTACTAATATATATTTTTTTTAAGTGTAATCTCGTACCCAAAACCTTCTGAAATTTTTGCCAGAACCGGGACGTAAAGCCAGTATCTTAGTCTAACGTTATTGAAACCGGAATTCCATGCCGCGACACTATCTCCTTGATATACACATCCGCCATCTTTTTAGAGGAATATGACTCACTTATCAGTGGAAAATGTTATAACATAATTTTAGTGAATTGAGTAAAACCCCCTTGATGCACGTAATAGTGAGTTCATAGCACCAACAATAAGTTTGGAAATCATGAGATTAAGCTAAAGTGAAAAATGTTGAAAAATGGCCAAGTATGGGAAAAACTGCCATGGTCCCTAGAAAAATAAGTTCCAAGTGTATCGGTTGGAACATGCATCATTCAAAGCGATACGCTAGGAATGACTGTTTGCTACTTTTGTTTTTTTTTTCATGTTTTTAAAGAGTCGCATCATGTGTTAGCTGCTAAAGGGAGTGGGAAAACTGCAGTAATTCCTTGGAAAAGCCCGCTTCTCTTTGTCTTCGAGCTTTAATTCTTCAATCCACCGATTTGTACCTTCATATACCTCCCCACCAGGGGCGGATCTATTTGATCTCCAGCGGGGGGCGAGGCACTCGCTCAGATTCGTGAGAGTAGTAGAAAAACATTAATTTTTTTTATCATGCCCCTTTATAAATACTTGAGAGGCCCTTATGAAAAGAGAGAGGAATAAGAAAATCAAAGGTGTCAGTGATAATTTTTAGCTTGTAAAAATACACCTTTAATGGAGGTTATTGGTATTTGGGTTTGGAGTTGGAGAAGAAGATGAAATTGAAATGACAAAGAAAGAGAATGAATCTGGTCTTTGAATGAAAAAGGAATATGTGAGCCACAACTTTTAATATGTTACAAATAAGTTGGTCAAGCCGCGCTTCGCGGCGAGCTGGACCATTTTTAAGAGTCCGTTAGCCAAACCATGAGATATATGGGCGATGCGAAACATGTTTTGTGCACTTCGTGATGTAGCGTTGACAATTATAATTGTTAGCTAATTGTCGTCGTGTTAAACATGTTTCAAACTTATGTTATAACACTTTGTGTTTGCGGCTACTTGTTTCGTATAATGAGTGGAGTTAACCTCATATTTGAAGGCTCTAAGAAGGCAGCAATTTTGAACTCTAGAAACCAAATGATAAGCCAATCTATAAATGGAAGTAAATGTTGCATATACGTCATATAGTAGTCATATTTGCATGCCATAGTAAGAACCCATTTTTAACCTTAAGAGATCAAATCCATCAAGTAATAATGACAACAAAAATACTAAACATAAATATACTAACATTCTAATACATGTACCTTAATGAACCAAAAGAACCAAAACATCAGTCATGATATTCCTCAAAAACTAAGCCCCAAAAGCTCTCCAAAACATGTGTGATCCAACTCTTGACTTCAAATTTAACCATGCATATGTTCTCCTTGGTAACTAAAGTCCCAATACTCTCAAGAAACCAACAACACTAATAATCAAGGCTTTATGTTCTACACTTTAAAAAACCGATGCACCGTTGCTTTCAATTTAATCTTTGTGAAAACAAAATTTCATGTGAGACACCTTCATTAATCACCCTTCTACGCCACCCTCTTGCCCATACACTTACACAACCAATTCCACCAATGAAGCATTATATATAATTGCATCGAAAACAATCATATGGACTGTTTAAATCATACCTCAGGGACCTTTCATGATCTAAGAGACTTACCCTAGATCATTGATGTTCTTCTAATCCTGAAAACGACACATCAACCCCCCCTCCTCCCCCCCCCCCCCACAAAATTAAAATCAAAGGATCAAAGAGAAAGAATTACCCCTTACCCTTGATCACTATTTGTTCTAACCACTGAATCGATGTTCAACAGAAAATTCTGAACACGAAGTTGACAACAATTGAATCGATGTTCAACCTTCGCCTCATCCAGTGCCTGTTGAAGCTCACTTTGTACATATCAACCTCTGCTTCCACCCTGCCTTCATAAATCATAACCACCACCAAGGCCGCCTAAGACAAATGGAGACGAAACTCGATAAAGAAATTGTACGCTCATTCTGCCTTCTACTAAACGGTTCAAAATGGAATTTGGGTGGAAACACAAAATGGTAGAGCTCTAAATTGATGAATGATGACGTGGGTAGCACCAGCACCAAAAGTTAACTAGTCACATCTATATCAAGATAAAGATGGAAGCAATCTCAAAGACAATACCGTACGGAGATCTTGCGTGACACTATAATATTACAAAGGTATTTATAACATTATATATAATGTCAAGGCTTCACATCAAGCACTATCAGGTCAGAGTCATGGGAGCTACTACACTATAGCACCACTACTCATGGGAACTGCTACACTGTAGCACTAATACTGTAATGAGTGCTTTGGTTTAATGTCATCCAGAGTCTTCCCTACAAATACCCCCAACTTTGGTAGGGAAGGGATGCAAGATAACACTAAAGATAAAACACTCTCTGTAACTTGCTATTCTTTATGTGTTCTCTAGTGATAATAAATTTCAGTTGTAGTTAATACATGTATGTGAAGGTGTTCTCTTGTGACCCAAAAATTATACCTTTACATATTGGCGCCATCCGTGGGACCGACAAATTTTTTAACGCCACCAAGGACTTGATGGTGGCACAAGAGCCTCCTCCCCCTGGCACGTCATCCAACAACGTCACTCAGCCCATCCTAACCCCGAAGGTGATGCAGAGCAGATTTCTCCAAGTTCGCCAATGGATGAACGAGTCTGTTCGGCGGAAGCGAGCTAAGGGGATTAGAATCCAGTTATCGTTTGATGACGAGTCGATGATCCAGAACGCCCTTCCCCAAGACGAGTTTTTCCTAAGGGGGGAAACTGCTTCAGGACCCTTCGGGCTAACAGAGTGAGTAGCCACACGCCAAGCAACATCATCATACCAGGGGATACCTACCTTCCACGGGGTACCTATTTAGCGGACAAGCTTACGAGGGGGAACTTCGAGTATGTGGCTGGTAAGCTCCCATGGGGGAACTTTAAGTCCTTGGCTGGAAAGCTCATAAGGGGGAACGTCGAGTACTTGGCTGGCAAGCTCCCAAGGGGGAACTTTAAGTACGTGGCTGGCAAGCTCCCATGAGGGAACTTCAAGTTCTTGGCTGGCAAGCTCACAAGGGGGAACGTCAGGTACTTGGATGGAAAGCTCCCAAAGGGGAACTTCTGGTACTTGGTTGGCAAGCTCTCAAGGGGAGCTTCAGCTGCTTGGCCGGCAAGCTCCCAAGGGAGAACTTCGGGTTCTTGTCGGGCAAGCTCCCAAGGGGGGAGCTTCAGGTGCCTGGTTGGCAAACTCCCAAAGGGGAAGTTTAGGACCCTCCTCTGGTATGCCTTTGGCACCCAACCTTAGGAGAAACCTTCTCCACTCCTCCACAAGGCCCATCCACATTTCCCATGTTTGCCACCTCTGGTGGCCCAAGGTCGTTGCCTCTCCAGGATGGATTCAGAAGTCACCTCACACCTCCACTAGTGGAAAACCCCAATGCTAGCACCTAGCTAGCACTACCCTACAAACCCAATGATAATAGTAAGTTTACTCCTCATATCTCTGAGTTCCCTTATCCCCTAAAAACAAAGATGCCTCCTAAAATGAAGATTTATGATGGAACGGGCGACCCCGAAGATCATATTGCTCTATTTGACAGTGTGGCAAGGATGAATGGATGGTCTATGCCAGTGTGGTGTCATATGTTTGTCTAGACCCTGTCAGGAGTGGTGAGACTCTGGTTCAACAGTCTTCCTAAGGAGAGCATAGATAGTTTTGTGGAACTCAAATTGTTGTTCCTTATGCATTTTCAACAACAAAAGAAGCAAGTGAAAGATCCGGTGGAAATACACACCATCAAACAAAAGGAGGGCGAGGACTTAAGGGCCTTCATGTCAAGGTTCAAGGAAGAGTCCCTACATATTGCAGGAGCAAATGAGCAAACAAAGATTTCAGGCTACATGCATGGCATCAAAATCAGACAGCTTACTGAAGATCTGAATGGACAAATACCCAACACACTTGACGAAGATATAAAAAGGGTTGAGGCCTTTATAAGAGGAAAAGAGGCCTCTACTAGGCTCGAGCATACAATAAGCCCTTTGGGTCCAATGGTGGAAAGTCATTCGAGAAGACCTACCAAACTACTCCCTCAGAGTCAAGCTCAAGCTCAGATGTCTAGGTATCAAACTAGTAGTTATTATATAATTACGTACTACGGACATTGTCTCTTTTTTTTATGTGTAAAATATATGAATGAAGCAATGTGTTTCTTTTCAAAACACGAGCATATGAATGACATGATATTCAAAGATAGGTTCTAAATGAACTAAAAGAAAAAAAATGCATACATGTATCTACCTACCAAGGTTGATCACCTGGTAGAAGAAGGTTGGGAACCTACGAACACTCCTTGATAAAGCTAGTAAAATACGAGCATATACATATGTACATAACAAATGGAAAAAAGGATGGAAAGCGCCTTCGAATAAGCTTCCACATATAGTGTACAAGGCACCTTCGAACAAGCTTTCACATATAAGGCATAAAGCACCTTTGAACAAGCTTCCACATATAGGGTACAAAGCACCTTCGAATAAGGTTTCACATATAAGTGTAAAACCACTGGACGATCTTACTACTGCATGATTCGGTAATCGGAGGAATACAAACGAGTAAATAAAGCTTTGCTTTATTGATTCACTTAGAGAATACAAGCTAGAGAGAGAAACACCTTCAATACACACAGTTAAGAGATAGAGAAATGAAAAACTAACTAGACTCTCTCTAACACGAACTATTTATAGTCACTAACATACTGATCGGCGTACCACCCACGGACCATTTGGTACGCACGTACCATCTGGTACGTCTGACCAACTCGTACGGCCAGTTGACTAACTTGACTCACACAGAGGCTCTAGATTAGATACAATACACGAGACACATGTAGCATAGGAATATGCTCTAACAAACTCCCCCTTAACGTGTATTGTAACTAACTATCGATCTATCTTACAAAACTTCAGTCTTCAATCTTCAGCATCACGACGTCTGATCTTCAACTTGAAATTTTGTCAGAATCAGAGCTTGCATGGCTGGATCAATCTAGAACATTCTTTGAACTTCAAGATCCACTTGTGAAAGATATTACATACTCCCCCTTTCACCATGCTTGAGTATTATCACACGGAAACTTGCAATTTCAGAAGACAGAAACGCGGCTTTCCTTTTCTTTTATGAAAAATTAAGTTAATCTTGGTGCAAAACTTCTCTTTGAGAATCCAAGATATAGTTTTGAAATTATATTTTGTATCGTGTATCGATCGGTCGAAAACAAATAAGAAACAAAATCTTTTTGGCTTTTTAAAACTTTATATCCAAACACACCAAAAATCTTTTTGGATTTTTCAAATATGAAACTTAGATGCAATGCAGAAATGAAATACTGAATTACACGCTATTTTTGTCTTTTGCGAGAAAGATCACAACTTCGGATCATATTGGTCATGACATACTAAACTACACTTAAATTTCAAATACTTCAGCACACAAGTCATGTCTATTACTGGTATAATTTGTCAAACTTAAACTCAGGCACAATCATACACATAACATCTGGATATGTTATTGTATTGATTAGATTGCTTTGACCAGTGTACGCCACACTATCAGACATAATCAGATATGTTTTTGCTTATCACACTTTGTGATTTCATTTGTGATTTAATCACATAATGATTATATTAATGATTCAGTCAACTGTGTTCCATGCAAAAAGAAATAAGAACGTTAAATCGTCTACCTTAAGGTCGATCTTTCGATGCGCAGATAAGGCCTCGGATTTAACAAAATAAGAAAATAAAACAAGTTGAAATTGTATAACTCAACAACAATCAGGTCGATACTTCCGTATACGCAGAGAAAGTCCGATGAGTTATACAAAACACCAAAGAAAATAAAGCAGAACGTCAAACGAACAACAATCAGGTCGGTCTTGTGGACACGCAGAGAAAGTCCGATCGTTTGACAAAATAAAGAAAATCAAACAAGTTTAAATCTTTGCAAAATGAACACATGTTTACACAGTGACTTCTCATTTTTCTCCTTTTCACATATCTTTTCCTTGATATCATGAGATATACATCAAAATGTTGTCCACTTGGTCAAGTATTAGTATTTTAATGTTTATCACATCTGAATACTTTCTGATTTAATGTTGAGCCTACCAAGCACATCGAACAATGATCTTATGGCTTTTTCCTCTATTTTATCCATGAGCCAGACACGTAAGCCAATGTACCATCATTTCCCAAACATGTCGGATCAATTTCTCATTTTTCAATGTTTTTGAATTTTTCTGTTTTTCAATGTTTTTGTATTTTTCCTTTTTCTTCCCCTTAAAATGAAAACTCTATTTTTGGATTTTTATTTTAACAAAAACACAAATACACTTTTTTTGGTGTTTCAATTTTCTCCCCCCAAACTACATACGGAATGTAAAAGAAAGAAAATTGACCAATCGATACTGATACCTTTCAGTTTTTAGCTTTCAGAAAAACTTGCAGTTTAGTAATATGAAGCATTCAATTTAAGTTAACCAGGAGACTCCACTATCAGTAACTGCTTGAAGCTTGAACTACACAATCACCAATAGGTCTTCTTGAAGAAACTTGCACACTGATTTAAATGATTAGTACTCAAATAACCTGAAGCACACAACTTCTAGTCGACCAGTGCCTGCCACAAAATCATTTGCAGCTTTGCTGACCATCTTAGGTCGCCACATCATTTTTGCCTTTTCAGTTTGTACTGAATCATCGTCCTGTGATGACCCACCAACACTAGAATCAAATTTAAAAAATTGTTTCGATTGAGATTTGGTTTTGAAAGGTGGTGACTTAGTAAAAATTATGCCTGATTCATCAATCAAAGTGGCAGATTTTTCAGCAAATGATCATTTTGCCATTTCAGGACAATCCCGTGCCATGTGCCCTTTTCGGCGACACTGATAGCACAAACGATAAGATCGTTGAGATTGTGGTTTGTCCTGAAATGAAGGACATCTATCATTGGACTCAATGTAACATCCGTATTTTTCAAAAACCCGAAAACTCGACCCACATCAAGATCCAAGGTTTAAGCCCAATTCTCAACACCATAAATGGTAGATTACTCTCTTCCATATGATGGTACTCTGAAAATGGTGAACGTGGGCGAAAACCGTGCGCAAAACCGAGTTATAACGAAGCGGGAATTGCGAAAACAAGTTTGGTGTTATTGTTGATTGCAAAGACGCGATTTTCCTTCTAAACTCATCCCACATCGCCCATTATACTATTTTTTCCTTCATTTCACACCTATAAATACCCTCCTTTGATCCCTAATAGCTTGCAACTCCTAGTTTGAGTATAAACAAGTGGAAAAACCAAGTTTTGGTGGTTCCACAACTACAATACCTCTTTGGGTGTCGTGCGTAGTGTTTTTTTTATGCTCTCGTCGAGGAGGTGCTGCCTTTCAAGCTCGTCGCGTTTGAAAAGCTTCTTTGAAGGTAATTCTTCTTCTTTTTCTTTCTTTGTTTCCTTTCTTTCCTTTCTTTCGTTATTCGTTTATTTATCGCTTTATTAGTTTAATTAGTTTAGTTTAGGTTCTTAGTTAGGTGCCTTAGGCTCGTTTAGGTAGTCTTGCTAAGGCTCGTTCTTAGAACGCCTAGCATTGCTAAGGCTTGTCCTTTGGACGGCCTAGCTTTGTAAAGGCACGTCATTAGGACGTGTTGCCTTGCTTAGGCCGATTTAGGCTTGCTGTAGCCTTGTAGAGGCTCGTTAGGCCCAACGAGTCTAAACTATCATGTCCAATTTCATCTATATTCCTCTAATCCAAAAGTCAACGTTTTCATGCATGAACAAATTGGGGATTAAGGCTTGTTTTTCACAAATCAACAATTAAACTAATTCTTAATCATTATAATATGTAATTCAGGCTGTGAACATAAACTCATTTTTAAGAATTTCAAATAAACTTAGAAATCGCTCTCTGTTTAACAACATATTTAGTGATGGTACTTGAGACGCGAATGACATGTAGTAACTGGAAGGGTGAAATCACCGGTAGTTGGGGCCTCTGTCAAAGGATAAGTGTTCGCATAAATCTCATCGTCGGACTTGGGTGCTTACCTGGGATGCCCCGATGAGAGTGTCATAACCTATTAGGCCAAAGCATGTCTAGTAACGTTTAAGGTACTATTACTCTTAAAAGTTAACATGTTTTTGAACTTCAATTTATAACATTAAAATCCATTCCCCATATGCATAAGAGCTTAGAATCTCATATTCCAATATTCATGTCGTCCCCTTCTATTCTTTTAGGATGAATCTTCGGGACTAATCCTTTCACCTTCACTTTTCGCTTCGTGGACTTAACTTCTAATCCAAGTGAGTAATCCTTGCCCCTTTTCTCATTTTCTCATTTTTGGGGTTGCAACATGTATCCTATTTCAAAGTGTTGTCTTTCAAGTTTATCATTTACCATGCGTATGTGATCTATGTGTGAATTATGTGTTATGTGACTTCTAGCATGATTTGTCAATATGTGATTTTCAAAGGATTTCATGTTTATCAAAGGTTTTCATGTTTATCATTGGATGTCAAGTATGTCATGGTTGTCATGTATGTCATGTCTTTCATTTGGCATAAACATTAACATAAGGCCTGGGGTAACAAAGGTAGATCTATCGGTTGACAACCCACTCAACTTGACCGTTTCGGCGTTGGGTGTTTGAAGCCTATTTCATTATTTCATATAGTCTAACCTGCGGGCTAGGGAATCTTTCATATGTCATTGAGGTTTGTTTATGCCTACTATTTCATGTTGTCATTTTATACTAGCAATTTTGGTTATGCCTAGTCTTTCATGTTGTCAATATCTTCTAGCATGTTATATTTCACTTATTCTATCATATGACACGTAACACATGTTTTTCAAATATATGTTATGTATCAAACTTGTGGTTACTCACCAACTATTTATAGTTGACCCCCTTTATTTTATACATGTTGCAGGCTATGATGTTGATGTTTCAAGATGCTATCACATAGGGCTTTTGGACCTAGTTTAATAAAAAAATTGTATTTGTTATTAATATGTGATGTATTGTTTTATTTTTCAATGTTATCAATAAAATTTATTATTTAACTATTGTCACTAAATTAGTTGTCATGAGCTTATGGGCAATCTAATCATGCCCCGACGTTTCCGCCGTCGGTTGGGGTGTGACACTCAAAACTATCAGAACAATCATCAAAAACTTGAAACTTGTTTGCATGTACCCATGTGGAAGTAAGACTTCGAGGTGTAGAATTAGAACCATATGACGAAGAATCTCTTGGAGAACTCTCAGATGAATTCTTCTTACTTTTGTTTGTCGCCGAATCCTTTCTCCATGGTAGAAATGAATACCTGCGCCAAA
The DNA here is from genome assembly GCA_039602395.1 of Deinandra increscens subsp. villosa. Taxonomy (NCBI): domain Eukaryota; kingdom Viridiplantae; phylum Streptophyta; class Magnoliopsida; order Asterales; family Asteraceae; genus Deinandra; species Deinandra increscens. The sequence continues at coordinate 12,286 of JBCNJP010001091.1, read as the reverse complement.
TGATAGATTTGTTCAAGACTTGTATCTTTCTTCTCCTTAGGTGTCTTCTTTGGCATGTTCTTCTTGGCTGTCTTCTCAAAACTCTGATTGTTGTTACCCAAACCAGAACGTTTATAACCGGGTAACTTTGACAATTCCATTTGAGACTTAGAAGAACCAGCTTGAGCAACCTCGGTAAATTTAGCTTTAATACCCTTCAAATTGTTAGCTTTAACAAGCTCAGCAGCCAATTTTTCTTCAGATTCTATCTTCTCATCTGTCTCCACCATCTTATCATCAGAAATATCTTTATCAGTAACACCAGTTCCACCAGAAACAAACTTAATAGATTGTTCAATAAAACTTTCATCCTTCTCCACTTTCTTGGTTGAAATCTTTGGTTCCATTGTCTCAGATTTTTCAGATACAAATTCAGTTTAATCTCTAGTTATGTCAGAAGAGTGAATATCAGCTAGAGCATCAGATGAGATAACTGGATGTGGAATTTGATTATACTCTTCGCTTCCAAACACTTTCTTGAAATTTTCATCTTTGCACAAGTAACTTGTGAAAGAATGTGAATTCTTCAAATTGTTCAATTGTCACTTCAGATCCAAAACTTCAACAATTAAATCAGATATTTTCTTTTGAGCTTCACCCAATGCTTTTTCTGATTCAATCAATTGCTCCGAAGCTCGATTTCACAAAAACTTCTCTTGTCTCATCTGATCATGGGCATCATACACTTCTTGGGTAATTTTCTTCACTCGGCTCTCATGAATCTCAATATTTCTTTTCAACAGCTTGTTGTCATATGTCAAAGTTGTGACTTTATCGAGTAATGTAGAATGTTCCATTTGACGATCTTTTTCCTTTGCAGTAACTTCATCAAACTCTTTCTTAAGATCATCATAATATTGCTTCACCGATTCTACTCTTGCAGTTGATTTTTTAAACAAATTATCAAAATCACCAATCGCATCTTTTGCTTCACTCTCCCATTTCTCAACACTTTTGACCAACTCTTCATTCTCAGTTTGCAACTTCAAAATTTGTTGCTTTTTCCGAATTAACCATCTCATCCAATTTTGTTTGAAGCTCAACAAACTCTTCCATCAACACCTTCTTTTCTTTTTCCAACATTGCATTAGCTTTGACAAACTTATCAAAAACCTCACACTTTATTCTTGTTACTCTTCCAATCTCTTCTTCTTTCTTCTCATGTTCAACAACCAACCTTTCCTTCTCAGAAATCAATTCTCGAATATTTCTGTCTTTTTGAGCACAGAAGTCACATGTTGATTCATATCCACTAACTCCAGAATCACTTGTTTCAGATATATTGGTCTCAGATGCATACCCACTCGATTCAACCTCAATATTTGCCATTAATGCATAACTTTCTGCAGGATGGACTACAAATGCTGATTCATCCGGAAAATCTACAGCCCAATCATAACCTCCCTCAGTCACTAGAGCCTTTGCCTCTTTATTGTGATCATGATTATCCGAATTACTTGGTTTAGAAGCAGATTGCTTGCATTCTCGAGCAAAATGTCCTAATTTAGAACATTTGCAACATTTCAGTTTGGACTTATTTAAACCCAGTATGGCTCCTCCCATAACAGAATTCTTGCCATGTTTGCCCATAAACCGTCTTCCTTTTTCAACAGTCATAGCCAACTGCCAATCCAAAACCAATTTATTTAGCTGATCCTCATCCATCTGTTTTAGATCCTCCGGAACCAAACCAGAATTACCAACTTGACTAAATATGGATCTATACGAAGATGATATGAAAGCACATAACAAAGCAGCTAGATCTTCGGTTGCTTGATTAGAAGTAGATTTGCTTGATGATCTATCAGGAATAGTAAAACTGCAACTCGAAGAATAACCCGTATTCTCAGTCTTTCCAGCAAGAAATGCTGTTACTAGTGGATTACTGCTTGAAATAGAATGTGATTTTGTTTTAGCATGCATGGTAGCTAAATTTTCTCCAAAATATACTTCAGGATTCTGAACGGACGGAGTTGCTGACTTTTTCACAAGTAGTTCCATTTCACGAGCTTGTAATTTGCTTATCAATTGATTAAATGTCCAACTTGAGTAGTTTGGATCATTAGTCAACATCATAACAAAATTCTCCCATTTTTCGGGTAGAGCTTCTAGAAACTTCTCCTTCAATTCATCACTTTCTTTCTTGACACCTACGACTTCAAGTTCATTGATCACTTGTGAAAACCTTGCAATCAAATCTTTGATTTGCTCATTAGCACAATGTCCAAAGTTATCAAATTCTTTCTTTAAAACTTTCTTCCGAGTCTTCTTGTATTGCTCATTACCCTCACATCTTTCAGCAATAGCATCCCACAATTCTTTACAAGTTGTGTAATTCTTAAACTGATGCATCAAGTCTTTAGGTAAAGCCATTGTAAGAAAGCTATACGTTTTCTTTTCTCGGGCAAAAAAATTCTTCTCATCAACATCAAAATCACTTATCATCTTTGGCTTTCTCGGGTTTATCATAGGATACTCATATTCTTTTTCAATCGGGATCCAAGAATCAACATCTTGAGAAAATATGTATGACTCAAAACGTTTCTTCCAATTGTGATAATCTTCTAATTGTAACAACTTAGGAACCTTCTGAGTTGTTCCTATGTCGTTATCATAATTCATCATTGCTTGTAACGATGTTTGAGCAGCTGAAAATACGTGAAAATCACTCATCTTGAAATTAAAAATTGACCGTCAAAACTTCGAACTCAAAAACGAAGGTCTTCCAAGCGGATTTTGGGGGTCAAACCGGAGGGTACTAGCCGTTAGGCAGTAAAAGTCTACATCTCGTCGAGACGAACGTTTTGGCTGGTATTAGCTCCCGTAACTCTTAACGGTTCTCAAGTTACGTCAGTTTTAGTGAACGCATGTATTCTGCCAGCGTACCAAACCTTCTCAACGTACCAAACTTGTTCTCAGCATACCAACTCCAGACCAATTCAACCAGCGGACCAAAATTTGTTCAACGTACCAGATCACGGACCAGAAATCAGCGAACCAGAATATCAGCGAACCAGAATTCAGCGAACCAGATTTCAGCGGACCAGATTTGGTACGGCGAACTAAAATGGTACGGCGGACCAAAATGGTGCGGCGGACCAGAAAATAACTGCCACGGACCAGATTTGAAGATTGCCTAGCGGACCAGCAGCGGACCAGCGGCGTACCAGCTGTTCTTGAGGCGAACCAGAAGCGTACCACGCTGAAATCGACGGATTTTCACGAATTTCGACAATTTAGACTGGAATTTGCTTCAGAGAGTTGCGAAAACTCACTAGGAACACTCAGAAATCATTTCTTACCTTGGAAACACTCGGAATTGGAAGAATTTGATGAAAAACGAAGAAAAACCCAAACTTTCTCTCTCTAAAACTCCGAAAACTGACCAAATCACAGCAGTAGAGCAACCAAATGCTCTGATACCACTTGTAAAACCACTGGACGATCTTACTACTGCATGATTCGGTAATCGGAGAAATACAAACGAGTAAATAAAGCTTTGCTTTATTGATTCACTTAGAGAATACAAGCTAGAGAGAGAAACACACTTCAATACACACAGTTAAGAGATAGTAGAAATGACAAAACTAACTAGACTCTCTCTAACACGAACTATTTATAGTCACTAACATTACTGACCGGCGTACCACCCACGGACCATTTGGTACGCACGTACCATCTGGTACGTCTGACCAACTGGTACGGCCAGTTGACTAACTTGACTCACACAGACGCTCTAGATTAGATACAATACACGAGACACACGTAGCATAGGATATGCTCTAACAATAAGGCACATAGCTCCTTCAAATAAGCTATATATATATATATATATATATAGAGAGAGAGAGAGAGAGAGAGAGAATGATCCTGCGAAAACACCCGTTTTTGTGAGAACTACGTAAACAAATCTTAAAACCTACATAACTTTTTCATACGTTAATATTTTTTTTTAAAATTTTGCACCAAAAGTCTTAAAATTATGTTATCTTTAATCCTCTAAAATTTGTAAAAAATTAACGCTTTTTTTTTGTGTGGTGCACATGTGCATCACAAAAAAAACCCATACTTTTAATATGAGTTAATATATTTTTTTTCTTAGTCGCACCATATGTCATATATTTTCATTCAGTTTTTTGTGTTTTTATTGAATGATGCACATGTGCATCATACCAAAAAAAAATCTCATACATGTGATATACATTAATAGGTTTAAAAAAAAGTTGCACCCTAAATCTTATAATTGTGTTATCTTTAGATTTAAAGAAAAAAATTACATTTAATAACTTTTTTTTTAATTATATGATGCACATGTGCATCACACGAAAAAAAATTTTAAGTTTTTTTAACATCTTGCTCCAGAATTAAAGATAACGTAATTCTAAGACTTTTGACGCAAGTTTTATGAAAAAAATGTAAACGTATGAAAAAGTTACGCGGGTTTTTGTCACACCCCCAATTTCCACTAACGGAGTTTTACCGTGTGGGGTGTGAACCAGACCAGGATCCGAGTCATTAGTTACATCAAACATAAGTTAAGGGTTCAAAATGTAAATATATTTTCAAACGGGAAATATCAAACCAGAGTTTAAAAATCCAGCGGAAGCATATTAAAGTAATGTCGCGCAAAACAAGCGCCCATTAAGTAAACAACCAGTTTAAGTCTAAGTTTTGAAAATGTTAAACACAGATTCCCAAAATAAAAGGTTTAACCAGAGTACGTGCCCAAAATCAGATTCTCCTAGCATCCTGCAAAGCATGCATAAGAGCAAGTGTCAACTAATGTTGGTGAGTTCACATAAGCACATAAGTATAACTAGTATAAATATGCAGTACGAATACAACAGTCTTTATTCGTATATAAGTATGTATATTACAAGTACAATCCATATCGTAGGTAGCTAGCCTAAGTTCATGTCACTAAAACGTTCGCAACCGAAGCTGACCAATTAGTTGTAGGAATAATTCCTTACCTGTTTTGCCTTCCCCGTGTCTACTCGATCACGGTAAGTTAGGCTGACATTGTCCTCAGTCCGACCGCCAGTCGGGTGGTGCGTCTCGTGCCCGCTGAGTGGGGTTTGTCAGACCCCAGTAGTACTACCCAATATCCTCTCGCTATAAACTATTAACGGTTCGATAAGTAAGGACTTTCAAAGATAAGCATTTTACGTGAACATGTGATATATGTTGGATTTCTACTTTAATCATACATAAACGTTGTCGTGTCATCACCCTAACCCGGGTGTAACGTGTTTGCGTGTGTTATCGTCCAAAACCGGACGTAACGTACAGGTTGTGAAACTCACCTTAGGGTGCGCTGCTACAATTTAATAAGACTCCGAGTCTTGCGTAATTACCGAGCACCTATCGATTTTACATACGTAAGTGTGTGTTTGAACATGAGTAACATAGCCTAGACGACGATGATAATATCAAATAATTCCAGATATGACGCATGTGACAATTTCAATACGTGATGAAAATTGTTTGTTCGAAAGCAATCAAAAATGTTATTTAATCGAGGACACAAAGATTTACAAAAATCAAGGTGCGTACATTATTCCAAATAATAAGTGTAGAGATGATCGAGTTATATATATATATATATATATATATATATATATATATATATATATATATATATATATATATTCTTAAATATAAATATCGAGGTGTAGCAAAAAGTGTGGAAAACAAAACGACATAAATGTATATTTATATGCCGTGTCAAAATTCAAGAGTTTAAAGAAATTTCTTTTTTTTTAAACGTCCGTATGACAATAAATCAAATATGTCTATTTTTTTCTATGCTTAAACAAGTTTATATTAATACTAAAGAAATCATTAAATTTTTACATCTATTTAAATCCTAGCGTTTTCATAATATAAACGTTCAACGAGAACCATAACGGGGTCTATAGAACTTCACTAGTCAAGGTTTTTATAGACATATACTAGTAGTTTTTGGGTTTTGGACCAATAATGCTTGAAATCACTTAAAAAGAATTAAAACAACAAAAATGAGCGTCACGGGACTCGAACCCGTGACCTAATGGATGTCGCACAGCACCCTAGCCACTGGGCTAGGGGCGGTTTTGTTAATAAGTTCGCGACCCAACACTTTTGTTCATCCAGCGACCAGGAAAAATGATTTGGGAAAGAAAAGATAAAAGGTTTGGGGGCTGGGGAGGGTCGAACTGGTGACCTCTGCGTTACAATGCGGACAGTGGACTACCAGGCCACCCGAACCATTTGTGAAATAACCCGAATACAAGATATATATCAGGTAATAGTCAGGGTCATCTTCTACCTTATGTAAACCCAGATCGTCGGACCACCATTGATGCTTCACCAAAAATTTTCAGAAGCCGGGAACGGACAAAATTGACGCGTATATACACTTTAAATTGATTACAAAGAGTTCTAGGATTACCTCGGATGAAAAACGAACCCCGAACACGAGAATGGCGATAAGCTATTCGAACCGAACCCGACACCGGCGACAACTATGATGCCTTCACGCTCCTGCGATCACTCAGATACTGCTGTTGATGTTGCGGTGATTGATGACGACGGAGTAGGGCGGTCGAGTGGTGGCCGTACGGTGGAACTCGGCCGGAATTCTTCTCCGGTGGAGTTTTTTTTTCTTTTCTTTTGCGGTGACAAAACAAGAGCAACAGGAATGATTTTTTTCTAGGTGGATGGGATTCAAATGATGAGATGTTGGTAATAATCAAATTCATTGCAACCATAACTCCCAATTCAATTGCAATGAATCAAGTTTGATGGAATTTCCGTTACCGAACGAGATCGTTGTTGTGCAAGAAGGAACCGACGGGTGCTGTTAATGTTATTAATTTGACTTTCATTAATTTGCCTAATTGGTCCTTCGAGATTAAACATGGATAAGTTATGAAGTTTCATCAATTACACAAAGGTCCCTCCAGGTTTATAAACAAAAGTATAATGGCCATTAACATGGTTTAACGAAAAGTAACTTGACAATGAGTATACTAGTGTATGAAACAACATATATAACGTATAACGTTTATTACTATATAACTTTTAAATTCACATAAAATCATAGCTATAAATCCATAACTATATATTTTTAAATTCCTATAAGATTTTAGAAACGTTTCGTACGATTACGTGACACATCGTCACATAAAATCATAAAATGACATGTGTATATATATATATACCTATATACCACAAAAAAATCATAGAAGTATTTGTCACATAAAATGACAAAACGTTTTCGTGAAACCAAAAAATATGATTTACATAAAATCATAACATATAATTATTCAAGTAAGTTAACCGACGTCTAGACTCATGTGCAACGTTCGTGTAACTATTCTAGTTAACCGATGTAACGGACGTTATCGAAATATAACACAAGTTATTAACGGGGTTAACCTGGGAAATTGCCGGTTGTCGCAGTTTTAATATGTGTTTTCACAGTTTTCACAAAAAAAAATGTGTTTTCGCAGGATCCTAACCATATATATATATATATATATATGGTTGAGATCCTATGAAAACACAAATTTTTGTGAAAACCCGAGAACAAGACAAATTTACAAGGGGAGGGGCCAAAACTGTAACTTCTAATATGAAAACCCTCAAATTCACGGAGGGGCATTATCGGAAATAACAATTAGACCTAATTCAATGATACCGACATTCGCGAAATCTTAGATCCGCATTCAAAGACACTCCTCCATCGCCCCGATCGAGTAACTGCCTAAATCACCGAAAAAAGCCCTAAATATCCACGGAAGAAAAGAGAGATCCGAAGAAGATTCGAAGTATAACGACGCAACATCACCAGAACCTGAAAAGCACTCGAAATTTCAGGATCGGAGACGATTTTGAGGTAAACAACAATACTTAGCAAAAATTAGTCAATAATCGTATAGCAATGCATATCACAAACCTCGATTTAAGAATCTAGTTAGTCACAGTAGTTTGAATCGTTAAATGCGATTTAAACCTATATTTGAGACTATAGACAGTAAATGCGACATGCAATTGCAAATAGCTTGTATACTAAACATAGTTAGATGAACTAATTATCACATTTACTGATCCGGATAACATATACACAATTGATGCACATGTGTAACTTGGTACAACTATAAACTGTATACCAGAATTTGGGTAAAAAACACGGATAAGAAGGAAAAAGGGATGCAAAACAACATGAAAACAGGTAACATAAGTCATGATGCACATGTGCACAGGAATATTGCAACCAGTATAACCATTCAGGAAAGCAATAAGCATAGAAAATACCAGAAAAACACTTTGTAGAAGAACATCAATGTTTTAGTTAAGAAGACAATAGATTACATGAACGATGCACATGTGTAACAAAGCACAAGTGGGAACTGTGTATACAATTTTAGGCCAATTATGATTAGGAAGATAAGAAACCACAACAAACAATACACGATGCACATGTACTGTCTGATAATAAAATGACATGTCATATTTTAGAAACAACATACAACAATACACATGTGTACCAAATTATAAATGTTGTAATCAGATATTACATAGACATGGTACACGTGTGAACTGTTAAAACCGATACTGACAGTGAGCTTTATTATGTGTTTAAAAAAAATCATGTGCACAAATATTGAAAAATAAATCAAATAAGACAAACAGTGGTGACAATGCACACGTGTACGACAGTATAAATGCAGGGTATAGATCAAGTTTCATGACAATACTGTTTGTTAATATAACATTTTTTTTATTAATTGATAATTTTTTTTCTTTCAGATCAACACGAGGCAAATGGAACGTGTGAAGCGTAAACTTATCTATTCCCTTCAACATATTATCATTATTTTACATTTATATACTGTTATTTATTTTTATTATCATATTTTTATGACATGTTGTATTATCGAGCCAGATAGAAAAAGCACGAGGATAGCTGCACAGTTTAAATCAAAATATACAAACACGCCAGAAACAGCAAACGTTGTTTACGAAAGCGACAAAGAGCAGCCATTAACAAATTGTAAGCTAACACACACGTGTTAAATTGAAAACACATGTACTATATAAAAAGAAGATAAATGTATAGTTACTAACATTTAAACAAAAAACAGTGGCAGGAAAGAAGCTGGAGGTTGTATACAACAAAGAAAACAATGGAAAGTTAAAATAAAAAAAAATCAAAAAAGGAAGTGTCAGAAATGGAGAAAGATAAACAAAAGGGTAGAGAAGGTATGATTTTTTGATATTATGTAGATATAGCAGCACAAACAGGTTATAACACACACGTGCAAATAATACATTATATTATTTATAAAAGAAAATTGCAATCTATTATAAACATGAACTATAACATGTACGTGTGATATAAAACACGTGTGCATTGTAACACAAACAGTAATTAATACATGATAAGAACCATAAAATCATAACAATCTACATTACACATGTGCACTAACAATTAACCTTGAATAACTGTGCAAAAAAAAAAACAGATGAAGACAAGAGTAAGAAGAAACAATCAAAAGGAAGAATGAAAGAACAGATTCAAGACCCGGTTGCATATGATGGCTCACAAGAAAACGAAAAAAGCGAGCATGATTCGGAAGATATGGAGGATGCAAGCGACAATAGCAGCATAAATGGAAGCAGTGATGATGAAGGGGGTAAAAACTCAAGTCCGTTGCCCGTTAACACAAACACAAACAGCACCGAAGAAGAGTCGGAAGACAATGCGGAAGGTAAATTAATTATCAGATTTATTTATTTATTTATCTGAAACATTGGCTACAAAACCAGTATAAACATGAATTATAAGCAGCAAATAAATAATAACAGATTAATTTTTGCTATTATAGGATACATGATTGTAACCAAGACACGAGGTCAAAAAAACAATGAGCTGGCAGTGGCAGCGAACGATAACAAACCAGAACAGAATGAAGAGAAAGGTAAACATGAACGTCGTACATTTTGAATGATTGACTGTTTGGTTGTTTATTTAATTATATTTATATTTAATCTTATTAATGTATTTAGTTGTTTTTTTAATGCATACAAATTAATTTATTTTGCTGGATGTATTTGGACTGTAGAAGGAACACCTACAAGACAGTTGAGATCGAGAACAAAAGAGATCGTGTGTAATGACGTTGACAGCAATCCCATTGAGAGCAGCCAGGAAGGTATACAGTTGTATATTACACTTGTTTATGTATTTAGTTAACTGTATGTATGTTTTACTATATGTAAGCACACATATGCATCATAATCGTATAATAAAACACACGTGCATCAACTTAATATAATTTGATACACATGGGAATTAATATAAGGCTATGCATATTCAACAGATTACATGGTGGAAAAGCAGAGAAAACCAAAAAGAAAGAGGGCACAAGCAGAAAAAGGTGGGAAGGATACAAAAGCAATAAAAGAAGCCAAGAAATTACCGTCGATAAGGATAAGGACAACACCATTGCAATTGTGCAAAGCTATAGGGAAGCTTTCAAGAAATCAACGAAAAGCTGTAAGGGAGATGGGGATGGGACGAATTCTGAAGTTCCGCATGGACGGAATACCTGGAAGGATCGGGTATTTTGTAGTTGACAACTTCAACCCGGAAGAGATGCATATTGACCTCGGGACTGTAAAGGTGAAGGTAGACGAGGAGAAGATAACAAAGTTGTGTGGGCTGAAAAATGAAGGACATATACTCGATGGTGACTCAGACAGTACAGTTGAAACAGCTAAGGCGTGGAGGGCGCCATACGGCGGAGCAAATGTGTCACAGGTTCAAGTTGCAAAGAAGATGGCTGAAGACAGAAACAAGTCAAGAACAATGTTCAAGATGGATTTCATAGCGCTATTTGGAAGTGTGATGGTGGAGTATGGAAACAACGAGAAGATTAAGCTCGAACTGATGTCATATATAAGAGATGACATGGACTTGGACAAGATAAACTGGAACAGATTCGTGATAGACGCCCTGAAGAGGTGTAAGGCCGGATGGGACAGACTCGACCCCGAATCCAGGTTCACAGGACCAATGGCGTTGTTGATGGTAAGATACTCAAAATTTGTAATATGTCATGTATTTAAATGATGAAATAAAAAAAAATAACATGACTTACTTAAAACAACCGTGCAGGTAATATACGTGGATAGCATAATATGTTAAGGGATAAACAATGATCGTACAATTACTTTCGGGCCGTTAATATACAATAGCGAGGTAATATTGAGTAGTACTACTGGGGATTGACACCCCCGCTCAGCGGTGCACAGGATGCACCCTCCCGACTGGCGGTCGGACTGAGACCAATGTTAGCCTACCCTCCGTGATCCTTCAAGACACGGGAAGGCAAGGTTCATAGGAATTCCCTATCAAAAACATTGTCAGCTTCGGTTACGAACAATTCAGGTGTACATAACTATAGGCTAGCTACCTACGATATGGAATTTTACTGGTCTTATGATATTGATTGTGTTTTACCTGTCTTTATTCATAAACATTAGGTCTACTTGTGACGGGTAGACTGCTTTAGTGAACTCACCAGCCTTGGCTGACACTTGATTGTTGATTTCTTTTCAGGTCGTTAGGTGGATCATGGACGGCACCAGTGGCGGCAGTACTACCTATGGATACCTTTTGAAAAACTTGGAAATTTCAAATATTCAAATCCATCGTTTTGTAACACCATAACTGCAAACTTTATTTATGCTTCCGCTGAACTGTTGAACTTACTATTTTGGTCTGTAACTAAAACTTTATGTTAATTTATAAATTTTGTTATGGTTTGGTTGTGACTAAAGTCTGGGATCCTGGTCTGGATCACACCCCACACGGTTATACTCCGTTAGTGGAAAGTTGGGGGTGTGACAGATTGGTATCAGAGCCCTTGGTTACAGCGAACCAGAACATTTTAGAAGAAAATTTTCTGAACTGTAACTGTTTTGAAAACTTTGGTTGCAACCCGTTCCGCAAAGTACTGCCCCGCGTGCTGAAGATGATCCTCATTTAGAATTCTTGTCTTGTGACGGTATTAAAACCTGAAAATTTTGGGTGGAAATTTTCTTTTCACTGTTCATGTAAATGAATGCTTTATGTGAATTATACTAGTATGCAACACTTAACGGAACTTAGCAACCTTCTAGTATTGGGAATACTAACCTTTGGAAGTTTTGCATTGATTTGCTAGAAATCATGCCTCCGCGGAGAGATCCCGAA